>BMAO01034375.1:0-146737 GCA_019973975.1 Trichonephila clavata | reverse complement strand
TTTCTCACCCTCTTTTTTTTTATTCTTAATCTCTAAACCCATTTATATTTCACAATATTTTGCAGCTTCCTGGTTTAACTCTTGGCTAATAATATTAGTATACTTTCAGGTTAATTTCCTGTTTTTTTTTAATTATTTTATCTATTTATTTATTTTTTTTAGCAAAAAATGATATCTCCAATAAAATCCAATAATCTATCTTCCATCCCCCCTTTTTTTCTCTCTTTATTTATTTATTCATTCTTCACTGCTGCTATCTTTTTTTATGCTTCGTTAAAAAAAAAAATGGGGGGAGGAGATCTCGCAAAAAAAAAAGTAATCCTTCTTCGTATGAATCATTTTCTTTTTCTGAAAACTGAACCAAATGGCGGGAAAATATCAACAGGAAATAGTGTCATCAACTGAAAATTTGATTCCAAGGAAACTTTTTTTTAATGTAATTATTTATGCTTCCTGTTTTTTTTTTTTTTTTTTTTTTTTTTTGTCTATGGTACATTTGTTTTGTATAATTTTATTATTTCTTTTGTATTTGTAAAAAAGTTGAAATTGTTTAAAATGTAAACTTTGATTTTTTTTTTTTTACAATAAAAATTGGACGTGAGGGTGGTTGTTTCCCGAGGGATCGGTTGTAGCTCTAAAACCCTCTTTGGGTGAGCTCGGTTCCTCTGGGCATTCATCATCGTCAACAACTACAGTTTTATTGAAATGCGGTTGTCCCAGACAAAAAAAAAAAAAATATCAAAATTTATTTTAAATACACTTAATTGAATTACAGTAGAAAATTATAAAGTAGAAAATACTCCTTCATTGTTGTGCGAGCAGGCTTTTCAAAGGAAGTGCATTCGTGAGATTTTGGAATTTGATGGAGCATGTTTTAAAATATCTGGAAGAAAACAATGAGAACTACCCAGTGAGTGTTTGATACTCAAGAATGCAGATTGAGTTTGAGATTTAGCTTTGCTGGCCAATACAATGAGGCATTTAAATTTATGACTACGATGAAAAGAGTATACTTTCCTACTCTAATTGATCATGTATCTTCTTTTCTTCTCGATTTTGGAGATAAAGATTAACAATTTCACTTTAATGCACGAACCATCAATTAAAGTTAATAATGCCTCGAGTTACGATAGTTTTAAAAGTTTAATATCCATTTTGCAATATTAATTCAGTGCTAGGTTTAATGACTTTCAAGACAGTAGTAAAAAAAAAAAAAAAAAAAAAGTTGATATTTTCATACATTTTTTTCCATAATTTCTCGGCAAAACGCTTATTGTTACCCACCTGAAACCCAAATCGGAAATATTGATCTACAGCTCCATACTACATAAAAAAGCAAAAATATAAGGAACTTATTTGAACTGCAAAGAATCCGAATTATGTTGAATTTTGAAAAGTTGTACGAGCAAGCAATTTCCAAATTTACTCGATTTGGCTGTCAGATATTGTTGTAGGTTTGGATCAATATGTTTTGAACAAATGTTTTTTGTTATGAATATAATAAATCAAAATATAACTCAAAATTTACTGATATACACCTAAAAAACAACATAATTTTGTTAGCATCTCCTTATACTAATCTTAATATTAATGAGTTGGTTAAAAAAAAAAAAAGACTACAAATTCAAAAAAGCCACGTTAAAAATGTACTGACTGCTTAGTAATTATTTAGAACTAGATGTCTCAAGTTACTTATTTTTTTATAGCTAACCTAATTAATTTGTGAACTTGTAAAAAGTTAATTAACTATAAAATTTAAGTTTGTACTTTTGTCTTATTTATTATATTATCTTTGAATTCCACTCTTAGATTTACATAAAAATGCACTATTTGCGTAAAAATTCCATAATAAGCCTACAAGTAACATTTTTCACCTTTTCCTGTTGTTTTGTTTGTTGGAAAAGTTACAAGTAGCCCACCTAATTTTTAATCATATAGTGGCACTCTTCCCAAAAAGGTTGGTCACCCCTGCCTTAGACATATGGTTCTGCCTCTCCGTCTTCAAGAAAAAACAGATACCATCTCTTTACCATTGTCCAAGATTCCACGAAGTCTGAGTAAAGAACATTCTCTCCCCTTCCCCCCTCGTTTCCTGTGGATGGGGGGGGGAGGGATACAGTGTTTATGAGCAAAATGACAAGCCGAAAAGGCTTTACGAGCTGAGGGTTCTCTTTGGATGTTTACATTAAGAGTGTCAAAATTTACAATGCTTTCCAGCGTTTTAAATTTCTTTGGGAAAGTTTAAAATCTTTGTATTAACAACCCATATAGGAGACCGGCTTTGCGAAAACGGAAAATTAAATTTTTAATTTTTAAAACATTTTTTTGGTTATTTTTCAGTTAAAGTAAAATTTTAATTTTTTTTCGCACTTTAATTGTTGATTGTATATTAATTTTATTTTCATATTTTGAAGAAAAATAATTTAAACTTGGATCCTTAATGGGTTAATGATAGTTCAAATTGTTAGTTTGAATTTAGTGTCAAAGCTATTAGAGAGAAGTGTTATCTCAGGTGTCGTTCTTGTCATCAACCTGTGGTTAAAAATTAAGTCTTTGCGTTGCTTCTAAATGTGATAAATATAACCTTTCAATCAATTATTAAAAATGCAACCTATGTATCGATTGAGTAAGATTAATAAGATTTAATAACGTTATAGGGGAATCTTGTTCTGAAGCCTTAAACTTTTGTTGGGTTATCTTGGTCCCTCTTAGGTAAGAAAAAAAATAACAGCATCCTCATTTCAATTTACAAATAGAAGAAAAACATAAATATAAATATATATATAATTGTTTTCTTATAGCTTAGGCCAATCTTACCACTATGTGTTAATAAACATATTACACATTCTATCAAGTAGATCAAGATTGCACCTTTTTTTTTTTGCATGGCTTTATCAGGAATTCCATGATTTGAATACAACACTATAGTATTTATTGATTTGAAATGTTCCCTTTTATGAGAACGAAAAGTAGAGTTTTAATTCTTTTATACATATATATACGCATAAAAGAATATATATATATAATAATGGGAAGTAGTGTACACAGATTATTTTTATCACGGGGATTATATTTTTAAAAAAAACATAGACGAAAACACCAAGACTTATCTTCATGCTAAAATTAAAAATTTATTCGTCTTTGAGTGGGGTTTGCATCCCATCCTTCTGTACTCCTCTTATAATGGAATTTCTGATTAGAAGTATGATCAGGTTGTCTGATTATTCAAATATAAAAAAGGAATAAAAATCTGTAACTCTCTCTCTCTCCCTCTTCCATGTTTTTATTTTCTTCCATTAAACAAAATAGAACTACTCCACACACACACACACACATTTATAAATCAAACAATAATCATTTACCATATGCTACAGAAGAACGCATTAAAAATGTATGAAAAAAAAGTATCAGTATATGATTATTATGCAACCGCCAGGAATCACTTTATTCATAGTATTTTACTAAAGATAGAAAATAAAAATTTAAGCATAGGCTGTATTTATAGTTTAGTTTATAATAGCTAAAAATTTTGTAGTAAATTTAATTCTAAAAATAAAAAGGAAATAGATTATTGGACAAATCAGTTTAAAATGTCAATAAATATGTCTTTCACACATAAAAAAAAAAATCACCTGATTACATAACAGAAATTAAGATAATATTTTCACATTTTAAAATAACACTTACATGAACATATTTAATTAAAGTACTTTCATCTACAAAATGTGCTTTAATATACCAATATATATTATAAAAAACATCAATTTTCTCTGCTTGTAATTAACCTTTTTATATCTTACATAAGGATAAAAGTCGAAATACGTAATTCATTTTCAAAGTATTATTAATCACAGTAAATGGGTTATTAAAAAATTATATAACAATCTTTTTTTATTTGTAATTAAGTTTCTTATTTACTAAGCTCAGATATATATTTCTTCTGCAAAATTAAATTCACTAAAAATTTTGATTTAGGTGAATGAAAAAAAAAACAGATTTTTATTTTTTACAGTGAAAATTAGATACGTAAGAGAATTTCATTATTATACTCAAGACATGGAAGAAAAAACTGCCTGAAAAACAATCTCCCAAATGGAGAAAAATCTCTTGTTTCAATGAACCACTAGGGCATAGAAAAATGCTATAACGCCAAACCAGGCAACACAGAATAATGACGTCATTGCACATCTACCAATGACAAGCAACCTCTTTTCCTTTGACCGTGCCGAAAAGGAACACCCAAGTCGTGAGTAACTCAAAAAGTTCTCTCTATTTAACGTCATGCAACAAACAGCTACAATTATTCACTTCACTTCTTTCCTGAACAAGTTACGGATCAAAATAAATCCTTTTAATCAATTTAAAATATTTCATGAGGCTGAAAAGTAGTAAGTGTCTTTTGTTTTGATATGAAAGGGGCGTGGCAATCAGCTGTTTTTGGGTTTGACGGATGTAAACAAATTTTTTTAAAAATATTAAAAATACTTCTAATTCAACTAGAACAAAAATTTAAATTGCATTAGAAAGAGAAAGAGTGGTATTTTTTATTTTTCATTCAAAATTGAAAAATCGATTTTTGGATCGACTTTTGTGAGGGGACCCCCTTAATGTTATTTTCAATTCCCCCACTCCTTATTTTTACGTTACCTTTAACCTTCGAAATTTTGTTCCATTTAACCAAATACAAAAATCAAACACCCATCATCTTTTAATTAAAAAGAACCAGTTTTAGATCTTGAAGACAATATATAAAGAAATCAGTACTTATCATTAACATGAGGTTTCAAAAATCGTTGTCTTTTAGTCATTCTGGAAAGAGAACCGATTCGCAAACCAATCAAATGCTAAGGATTTCTAAAGAAGTATCTACGGTATTGCATTCGTTTTACAAAAAAAATTATAAATTTAATTTAAGCGAAAAGTATATATATATTTACAAAAATTCACATATAATACACGTGACAAATTTCCCTAAAATTATTTAAAAAAACCAATAAACTTGTATAAAGGGAATTACTTTATCATTTGTATAACTTGAGCATCCGTGAGCAATGAAACTAGATGCTGTACCTATGGTACATGATAATATCAAATATTTCTGAAGAGAGACAAAAGCGACTGACCGCTATCATCTCTAGTTCAGATCTGATTACCTCACGCCCAGGGCAGCGGGAGGTGAACCTTTATGGATCAAAGGGCCCTTTTTTCCTTGAAGAAGTGTTCGATGAGCTGTAGACGTGCCATCAATTAATTTGGACTTGTGACGATTGGGAAAATAATAAAACTAACAACTCAAAACTCTATTTACTACGAAAAAAAAACATTTTACACTGTATTGCTGTAAATGTTTTAGTGTAATTCAAATTAAAGTAACACATTCTGTTGTTTTTGAACAGATGACTTATGTTAGGATTGTAAGACAATAACAAACGAGACCGCCGCCTCGCGCACCGCTACAAATCACTCACGTTTATTCGTAATGCTTCATAGTGAGCTTTGATATTTTGAGCTAAATTGCAAACCGTTTGGATCGGTGTCGTGCGCAAAATATTGTATCGCGTGCCTTTCCTAGGGCATAGGATTGTGATCAAGAACCAATTGGCTCACACTTAAGGTTGACTTCTACTACACGAAATGTATCGCTGTTAATTTCTTCTTAAAATTTTCGTTATTCCATCTTTTTCATCTCCACCTTCATCGTAATAACCTTTTTTGCCTAAGGTCTTTTTCAGACAGAAAAATGACTCAACATTAATATTTGGCTACATAGATATAAAAAAAAGAGAAAGAAAAATAGAATATTTTATTATATTACTTATTTCTGCATAAATCTATTTTTCCCTATGAAATATATGCTTTTTTGTTAATGACTTTTATTAATTTTACGTGTTCATAATAAAAAGTACGCATTTATAGAACATTTCTAAAGTGTAAGGATAAGGTATGATGTACAAACATATGCTCCAACCGCATGATATGATATGAATATCAGAATATTTTTTGTATAAGAATGTGTTCTACATTTAGAACATTCTCTAGGTACCGGGTGATTATAATAAAAGTTACACTATTCAGAGGCCTGTAGAACCTGTTTTGCTTATTGGAATATATGCTATACAGACCATGGGGAAAATATTTCTACAATAAAAAAATTAGCACAAATTTTGACCACCAGGTGGCTTTTATCGATTATTCTTTACGCAAATCCGTAAATTCTCTATATAAACTTGCAGTCATATCCAGTGTATCATTCAGCGTGCGTTTGTCATCTATATAATCATCTTTGCCCTTACAAAAAGAAAAAGATCGATCTTTACTGGTAAAACTGTTTTATCAGAACGGCGGCAGCCACTTAACAAAAAGATAAAAAACAAAGATTAAAGATGACAAACGCCCACTGAATAATTCTCTGGCTATGACTGCAAGTTTATACAGAGGTTTTACGGATTTGCGTAAGAAATATTCCATAAAAGCCACCTGGTGGTCAAAATTTGTACTAATTTTTTTTTATTGCAGAAATTGTTTCCCCATGGTCTATATAGCATACATTCGAAGTTACATCAAAATAGGATACGCAGGAAAGCTTCTACGCCTCTGAATAGTGTAAATTTACTTATAACCATCCGGTACTAAACGAAACTTGTCTTTAATGTCACATGGTTTAATGTAAGATTACTATTAAAAGAAGAGTTTGTTTCTAAATATAATTAACTGTGTGAATAATTTTAATATTTAATTCAGATGTTTGAAGACTATCTCTTAAGATGATTAAAAGGAAAGATTTAACTGATTTTAATTAAATATACCAATAAAATTGGGAAAATTTTATTATAAAATATTTAAGCAATCAGATTTGTAAATAAAAAGTAAGTAATATACTCTTAAATAATTTAAAGGGGTAATCAATAACTAAATGTTAATTTAACCGCATTTAAAAGGAATGCAAATACTTACTTCAACTGCTTCTGCTTTTGCTAATACGATAACTGGCTCGCAAAAAAACCATACACAAAACATTTTCTGTTTTTGAAATAACTTTGAAAAACCTCCAAAGAATTGTAACAAAACTAGAACAAAAATAAATTAAATTAAAAATAGTGTATATAAAATCCTCAAGCTATGTTTCGTGAATGTTTTAAAAAATCATATAATTAGAGGAAAAAACTTTCAACATCAAGTAATAGATAGCACAAAGCTGCATTTTTGGAAGGTTCCCATGAATCATTCATATATGATCGAATATCGTGTAACCGGCTAGCACAAAAACATGTAAATTGAGACCAACTTAGAAGATATTTGCATACCTATCCAAATACAGTACTATACCTGGAACAAGAATGTGTGAGACTTTCACTTGTGGCTGATACAATTCCTAACACTGTCCCCAATCGGGTTTGCATAATATGTGCCTAAATGACTCATCTTTTTTTCATTTTAAGACTCTCTTTGTATGACAGCATGCACGAAACATCTCACCATAAAAAACTTCCTACAGTTATTCTATTGAATGCATTCATGCGCGCTGCTTGATGATTATACTGTTGAAGGTATCCGACTACCTTAAAATTGTGAATTGTGCCAAAAATTGACAAAATAAATTTATGATTTTTTATGGGGCATCTTATTAGCTTCATAAAAATACCAATTTTATTATTTTCCGTTCACTAGAACAAAAACTACAAGTGTTTCAGTAAAAGTAGTTGCATTACTTTAAAAGCAAGATGTCATACATGAAAACGCGTTTTACTCGAAATGTGTTATTTAAATACTCAAACGGGGCCACACAGCGATTGCTAAAAAGTTTTGAAAATAATTAACTGAAATTTTTTTGTGTATGTTCTGTATAATAGTATAAGTGTTTTAACCTTCAGATTTATCAATAACTGTGTTATTGCAAAATTTACAGCCCCTTATGTGAATAAAATCACTTTTTTTTTTAAAGCAATTTCATATAGTTACAAAGATAAAGTGCTCTACTATTTGTAAAATCTAAAATATATCTTATCCTGAAGATCATTTCAAAAATGAATAACATTGCAACACATCAGAATTGAAAATCTGTTCATAAACTTTTGGTAAGGAATGGGCCGCGTTTATGTTTGTTTTTGTCAATTTTTTTTGCCCATTTTAGTAATAATAATTTCTTTTTCTATTCCTAATTTTAGTATATTTTTCTTAAAATGTACCAACAAATCTAAAGAAATAAATCCCCATATCTCCATTTTTTTTTAAAAAAGTTGTCGCAAGTAGTCGGATACCTTAATAGTGAATGACTTCTGCAATAACGTAGATAGTGTTTATTATTTCGCTCTAATATTATAAGTAGTGACAATTTTCAAAATCAATTGGTAAAACTTTATCGAGTTTGATAAAACACATTCCGAACATTTTTATTCACAGAGACACACTCACAGAACAGGACAAAGTTAAACAGGACACATGTGACGCGGTAGCCTAGTGGTCAAAGTAACGGACTCGTGGCTGGTGTGTCATGAGTTCAAGCCCAGTACCACTGAAGACTCGTCGTGTAGGGGAGCAAAGCACGTTAAATCTGTCGAGATCTCAAACGGTTTCCCTTTCGTGTGGTCTGGTAGTTAGGCAAGGGGCATGCCAGCTCAGAGGTGTCATCCTCGTCACTTGACCATGGCTCCAAATTACGAAGTCAGTTGCCAAATTCCTTCGTGTAGCTGAATAATGCGTTAATATTCCCTCACTTTCTAAGCAAAACATAGTGAGGTTTTTATTGATTGACCTTCAAACGATTGCGTTAAGTCTACGTGGATTTACTTCAATTAAATTCTAAACACACAGCTTCGAATAAGACTCACTAGAAACAAGACTAAGGTCGATTTATCTGGAGGCAACTTTGCGCCAGTCAAATCGTTTCCGTGCGCCACATTTTTAGTGAGAAGGGAAAAAATTCCTTTCACACTCAAACACGAAGTTGACAAAAAGGAGTTCCGGACTCACCGGTATATTGATTGAGTCCGAGTGAAAGAGGGAGGGAATATTAACGTCGAACTATTTAGCTTTTCTCGAAGGCTTTTGGTGATGGACCTCGTAACTTTGAACCATGGTCAACTGATGAGGGTGACACCTGAGCTGGTACTTCCCTCTCCTAGCTTCCACACCACAGCAACGGGGGACGTTTGAGCTTCGACAGATTTAACGTGCATCATTCTTCCTACATGGCGGGTCTTCAGCGGCACTATTTATGACACGCCGGCCATGAGTCCGTTACCTTGACAAATAGGCTACCGTGGCCGGAAAAAGGCCATCTGAGGAATAAGTCTGAGTCTGAAAAAGGAATAAAAAAAAGCTTTTTCTATTTTCAATAGACAAGAATACGCGAGTAAAGAGCGTAGCTTCCACAGTATCCCTTGTTAGTCTACTAAAGAGAAAGAGAACGTAGTTTTTAAAGTGTGTGAGTGAGTGGCACAGTAGGGTCCAAATTGACCACGTGTTAAGAAACCCTGGCGGTTTCCATTCAAAACTAGCTCCCAAAAGTCAACTCTTTCTGTAAAGTGCTGCACAAGCTGACACGTATGGAGAAGGTCCCTAAAAACGTAACCCTTCTTTTATTCATTGTAAGTATTTATTATTCCCTGCTGGCCGCTGAGAAAAATAACAAAAGTGAGCCTCTGCTATAAACAGATTGTATTATTTGTATAGAAAGAAACTGAGATCCAAAAGATGTAATCCAATTTTGACCTATGCATAGACTGCGATTAATATACAAAAAAATCAGCATCTCAAGTCATTCTGAATTCAACAAAACTCTTGTCATCTTAGCCAGACAGTTTGATTTTCAAGGGCCTGTAAAATCTATGGGGGATTTATTTTTGAACTCTAAATTGCAAATTTTTAGACAAGACTAAGCAGTGATTTCTTCTTTTATTCATCCAACGCTTTTAAAATTCCCAACTGGCAGCTTTTGGGAGGATATAACAAAAAAAATGCATCTGTTATATGTTAACAGATTATATCATTCATGACGAAAGAATTGAGATCTAAAAGTTGCAACCGAATTTCGACCAATGGTTAGACTCGTCTTAACAACGGCAGCGATTAATATGCAAAATAGATGGTTTCTACTGTTAAATTTAAAGTTTATTCTACTTAATTGCTGAAGCTAGCTTAACACGAGTAAACTTTCAGAGAAAAACTAAAATATGCAATTCGTTTCATTTCCTACCAACATTCATCAACTTTGGATAACAAATGTAGGCTTGCGGGAAGAACTACAACCGATAGAACAGAACAAAATCCGTATTAAAAATATTTTATTGATAAAAATTCCAGTGCATTGAAATTTCTTGATAACGCACAAGTTAATATTTTTTTTCTTCTTGGAGATAATGATAGCATTTCTGATTTTTCTCTATTAACATCTCTCATTCATTAAATTTTATTATAACTTAATATTACAAAATATCTTATGTTCCCCTCCCTTAAAGTATTAGATCTTATAAAAAAAAAGGAACAAATTTGAAATTATTGGATACTTACACACATTCACAGAGTATCCATTTCTTGATTTTTCTCTGAAAGACATCTCGCTCAAATTTCCCAGTAGATCAAAAAACCTGGGTGGCTTACCTGGCACCAGGTGAGAGAATCTTCTTCTCCAAAGAAGATACTGCAAAATCACTAGAAATAATATTGCTACAAGGGCTATTAAAATAGTTTGGGAAACTTTGAAGTAGGATATATCTTCTAAAATTTCTGAAGCACAAATGATAGGGGAAGCCATGCCAGAGATGAGTTCTAAAAAATAAATTCAAGGGAAGTCAGTTGGGTAAAAATCATGGAATGATCGATTTTGAGTTTTTGATATTTCTGAAATCTGTATTTCATTACCTTTCTAGGGATATAACATTTATGCCATATTTTCAATTAGAACTATGTCAAAATGACTTTAAAAAAATTATCAACTGGTGGGCCACGCCCCCTTTTGACAGATATTTGCCTTTTAAATATCCTGAAACAATTGCAAAGTCTTCTTTTTGTTTATTCAAACGCCAATTAACTTTAGATAACAGTTGACTGTTCGATTAACTGTATTAGTTTGGTGGCGGAATTTTGAGTTACATGTTTCGAAGAGTTTTAAAGTATTATTTCTTAGTATTTAAAAATTTACTTTCACAAGGTATGATTTTTTTCAAAACTACTATTTTCATAATTTATAATTTTAAAATTACTTTTTAAAAAAATAAATTTTTTCTAAATTTACTGTATGTGAAAAAAAGCTGCTAATTTACATTATATATTCCTTATGCATTCTTGTGGATACTGAAGTGATATTTTGAAAATATTACAACAAAAAAAAACATTTAGCTAAGAGCTTATGTAACGTCGTGGCACAACATTGAAAATGTACGCTAAGCTAATTATTAAAGAATGCCTAGTTCGAGTCTCTCCGGGGTCTCTTCCTCCGTCCGCAGGGTTCAGTTACGGGAATCTCTCGTCGTAGTCTATCAGGAGTCTCTCGGAGTCTGTCCGGAGTATCTTCCTCCGTCCGCAGGGTTCAGTTACGGGAATCTCTCGTGGTAGTCTAACCGGAGTTTTCCCAGGAGTCTTCCCGCAGTCTCTTTCCGAAGTCCACTCTTTTAAACTCTAGGGGCGGGTTCACTCCGCGCCCTCATCAATCCCCATTGGCCGACCTCAGGGTTTTGCATCCAGCACCAACGGTCTTGCACGTCATCCATTCGTGCAGAGATGACAAAAGTCCGGTCCCTCTCAAAGGTTCCCGGCGACAAGGGCCCGGCTGACATCTGGCACTTCAAACACCTCGCCGCCGCCTGCAGGGGCGCCAGCATTCAAGACGTATAATCACTGCCCATGAATAGAAAATAATGCAGCGATGCCTGGCCCATAGTGTCCACCAGACACACCGTCACCAACGGTCCAGCTGTCTGATACAACACAATAGCACCAAAGACACGTGTTCCCCGGCTGTGGAAATGTTTATGAATAGAGGCGCTTTCTCCATTGTGACGATGTCACAACTGCTTCCCCCTGAAAACGTCCATTTCACTGGACTGCTCTGGTCCAAGGTTGGATCTGTTCTTATGACTGACTCAAAGAAAGAATGTCTTAACAATGAGATCAACCAGGACAGCAATACAATAAAAAACACTCAAAAATATGATAATAAGTAAATCAAAAATTCCATAACAATTTACACACTTTACAATAAAAACTTAAATTTCAAATCTTGGATTCTTTTCTTAATGTTACATCTCGTCTTAAAAAACTTGAGTTTTAAGTGAATAAGTTAAATGCTAACATTTACTAATAGTACTATACGTTAAATCACATGTAACTACTGTACTAGACCTCTATGTGCTTACACTTGGCTGAGAGACACAAAAGATTTTCAGTATCACATAAATTTTTGTTTCCACCATATACACACAATACAGTAATATAGTAATATAGACACAAAAATACAATAAAAAGTTAAAATTATTTAATAGGAAATTTTTAAATGACTGCTTATTCCAGTCTGTTTAATCCAATGACATTTCCATGTAACTTTCTTTAATTAAAGTAAATGATTTTTTTAAAATTACATAAAAAAACTGTAAATACAAACATTTGGAATTATTTGGGCTAAACAACATTAGTTTAAAGATAAATTTCCATCTTAGCACTTTGCACACTTTCTCACAATATTTATAACAAGTTATTCCACAATTCATTATCTTTCCTACTACAACGTTGGGTAAAGTGGTAATTATGGCACTATCATTAAAAATTACAATTAACCTCGTACTTCCTCAGCTCACGAAATGAACTCACTACATCTCTATTACGTACACGTAAGAAACTTTCCCACTACTCTAATTTACCTTTGGTCGGTATGAATTCCGATCTCACACTCCTCAACCCTTCTAATACTAACTCTATTTGCTTTACACGATTTTTCCAAATTTGCACCAAGATGTCTCTATTAACCAATCGACGTAAAGCAAACTACGGTAACCGTTCCAAAACCTGAGTAGTTAATTTACATCCATAAGAAGATGCGCATACGATCTTAAAACTCCTTTTCCTAATGTAAATGCCAAATGGCATTACGTATGCAGCATACTTCTGATATCTCAGCATGAGTGAACGACGAAAGTACCACTTCCACAAATCCAGTACCAGGACCCACGAGGCCGCGCTTTTCTTCTCTACAAAACCTTCTCTTTTTAACAAAGGATGAATCTTGGCTCGCGTCACCTGGTTCAAACGCCTATACTTAATACACGGGTACGAGTATCGATTCACTTCTCTAAACTTAACAACCGACAGTGTACGATTGAACTGCCCCATCGCGATTACACTCACATCCCTAGGATACCCAAACTCCTCTCCCAGAGTATTAATCAATCTCAGGTTTATCCAAAAAGTTTTAATTTTAAACAGTTTTCCTCTACTTAACTGGTTATCCCTCTGCATTAAAGAAATCGTTCCTGGATCTGGAGGAAACCTTTCTTTGTTTCTATCAACGACCATTCGTAAATAGTTAATTCTATCAGGCGGTAATTTAAACTGCAGTTGACTTTCCCTTAAAACACCCCGAAAGTCAAAATCCATAAATAGCTTTACCGGATAGGGGAATTCGGTTTCTTTCTCTATTCCCTCCGAGCTATTTTCTGTAACAAAATTTACAGATTCCGGCCTCCTACGATACAGTTTTACTAAATTTACACGATAAATTGCAATACGATCCCTTTTTCTGGGTAAATCGTAGTTAAATTCTGAACTTGTCATTTTACCAGCCCCTAACCAATTCTTATCAAAACCCTTTTAATTGGGGGGAATCAAACGCATTGTTGATTTATCTCTGACATCTGCATAGCACGTGCAAATTTCTTTCCCTTTCCTATGTTCCGCTTTTATACTAGCCCTTGTAGGGTTTTGAAAACTTTTATGACCTACTGTTAGGCCCGCTCCCCTTTCGACTGGGAGTTGACTAGCCTCCTTCTCCTCACTATTAATTTCAAAACTCAATGATGCAGGGATAGTCAAACCCTTATCTACTATCAATGCTCGAGAACTTACTCCTATGTCCTCATGATTTATTACTGGCTGTGCAACCGTCATCACAGCTGTAACACTCTCCTTAACTGCCCTTGACCCCACCTTCCTTTCAGAATCACGAATACCAAAAATATCGACTTCTTTCCCTTTCTCAAGCCTAGACAGTTTATCCTTCTCTTTTTCTACCCCTCTCACTTCGGACGGGGGATTAACACACGTGCGTTTCACCGGGGGGTCACAAATCTCAATTCTAACTTCAGAAGGCATGGCGGTTTTTTCACTTCTATCAACATCCGGATTACTCACCGGCCTACACTTTTTAATCGGTTCACTAACTTCCCTCGACCGATTTCCTGACAAATAACTCTCCTGTGCGCAATTCTCGACTTTATCTTCTACTTTTCGATGAGATTCCTGTTTTTGTAACTTATCTTGGCGTACAGCTCTCAATCGTTCTAATTCTCGTTCCCTCATTAGTTTACGCTCTTCAAACCCCTTTAATTTTTCAAGTTCACGTTCCTTATTTTCACGTTCACGTTTTTCTTCAAAAACACCCACCAACAAACATTCAACTAATTCTTCATTATAGTATTCACTCTGACAAATTCTATTCTTAATTTCTATCTTAGGTAAAGTATTATCGGCTTCGACTCCCATTTCTTTCGCCATTTCTACTAATAGGTCTTTTCTTTGCCTTAATAAGTACGCCATGATGCACTAATACACACAAAACCAAACTAAGCTTAATTGTCACAAAAATTATACAAAAACTTAACGCACACTAGAAATACACTAGACCTATATAGACGTAACTATAATTCACAAAAATCCTAAAACAAAACAGTACTCTCCACAGTAACTGTACCAATGAAACAAGTATAACTACTGTATACTTAACTATATTTGACAAAAACGCACAAATCTTAAAAGCAATACAGTACTCTCCACAATAACTGTACCAATGAAACAAGTATAACTACTGTATACTTAACTATATTTGACAAAAACGCACAAATCTTAAAAGCAATACAGTACTCTACACAGTAACTGTACCCTCGAAACAAGTATAACTACTATATACTTAACTATATTTCACAAATGTGCGCAAATCTTAAAAACAATACAGTACTCTGCACAGTAACTGTACCAACGAAACAAGTATAACTACTATATACTTAACTATATTTCACAAACAACAATACTAATAAATCGCACATTTATACATCATACAAAACTTTAAAAATCCTTCTAGTCTCTCTTTCTAGTGTTTGCTAACTTTACTTAGTACGTAAATTATTTACTACCAACATTTTACATACATTAATCAAAACAATAATAATAATCAATTGCTGCCCCGAGTATAATCTCAAAGAAAAGACTCACCTTTCTGTTTCGAATCACTGCCAAAATCTATGGCACACCTGGACGGGAATTCACAGCACACCTGGTCGGGAATATCACACTGAATACTCTTGACTTCCTTCAAAATCAGCCGACGGAAATCAGGGTCTGTTTTCGGCTTTCCTCCGCTTGTTTCTTTCGTTGATTCACCCAACACGATTCACATACAGTAAAATGGACAGCAGGCTCTCCGGGAATTTTCCAGCAACAGGAGCACACTTTAACGATAAGGATGGAGACACCTCAGGAACTCAAGAGAAATTTGCGTTTTTTAAAGTTCTTTTATTTTTCTCGCACACACGGCTGGCATTTTCTCTTTATTTCTTTTTTCTCAAAAATTATTTTAAATAAAAAAGGATTCGGGCATTTAATTAATTTGCCAAATGCCAATCCCACCGCTGCCACCAATTTAATTAGCTGTAACGTCGTGGCACAACATTGAAAATGTACGCTAAGCTTATTATTAAAGAATGCCTAGTTCGAGTCTGTCCGGGGTCTCTTCCTCCGTCCGCAGGGTTCAGTTACGGGAATCTCTCGTCGTAGTCTATCAGGAGTCTCTCGGAGTCTGTCCGGAGTCTCTTCCTCCGTCCGCAGGGATCAGTTACGGGAATCTCTCGTGGTAGTCTATCCGGAGTCTTCCCAGGAGTCTTCCCGCAGTCTCTTTCCGAAGTCCACTCTTTTAAACTGTAGAGGCGGGTTCACACCGCGACCCTCATCAATCCCCATTGGCCGACCTCAGGGTTTTGCACCCGGCACCAACGGTCTTGCACATCATCCATTCGCGCAGAGATGACAAAAGTCCGGTCCCTCTCAAAGGTTCCCGGCAACAAGGGCCCGGCTGACATCTGGCACTTCAAACACCTCGCCGCCGCCTGCAGAGGCGCCAGCATTCAAGACGTACAATCACTGCCCATGAATAGAAAATAATGCAGCGATGCCTGGCCCATAGTGTCCGCCAGACACACCGTCGCCGACGGTCCAGCTGTCTGATACAACACAATAGTACCAAAGACACGTGTTCCCCGGCTGTGGAAATGTTTATGAATAGAGGCGCTTTCTCCATTGTGACGACGTCACATCATGTGTCAAAAAACAAACAACTTTGAATAAATTTAGTGATGATAAATAAGTCTATTTTTAATAAAAACTAATTTTTTAAAAAAAAAATCACTTCAGTATAAATTTAAATGTTACTTTACTGTACAGACAAGTTTTTAAACTTAAATATTCAAAAGTTTCTGAATGAATTGTACATACAAAAATTCAGATGTGTAATACCATTTGTCGTTGCAAGAAGCTGGTTAAATACATAAAAATACCTAAATATCATGTTTAAAAACATAAAAACAGTTTTATTTTTGCTGTTTAAGAAATCATGTGTACAGTTTAGAGAAACTTTTGAAATTTAAGAGTCTTAGAAACTTATGTTTGCATGTGAACACACAGAACACATATGAAAACTTTCGAGAAGACGTAAAATCATGTTTTTTCAAATGCACACCAAAACCATATAGATAAATTTTTTCCCATTATATTTATGATGATATTTGCTCTACTTTGATATTTGTAATACGTAAATGCTACAAATTCTTCTAAAATTTATAGCGATTTTGTGATAATAGATGTAAATTTTACAAAATATCTCGTTAAACAAAAACTGAAAAATGTTATGTATGTATTTTCTGACAATTTGAAAACATTTTTGATGCTTTTTTACTTAAAATATATTGACTTGATGCTAATGTTGAATAAAATGTGGCAAATACATGTTGGAAGTCATAATTTTTGTGATAAAGTGACATTTCATGTTAAAAATGCATTTTTCAAAAAGTTTGTTTATAAAAATTTATGTTCTTTTTTCTCAGAAAATAATGCAAGGATGCTCATAAAATTTCAGTAAAACATAACTCATATGTACACTGAACATAACCATGTACACTGAAGTGTGCCTTTATAAATTTTCCCAAAATAATTTAACATAAAACATTTATCGTAGAAAAAAAATGAAAATTTTCAAGAAATTCATAGTAATATTTTTATGTTGCATGGTTTTGAAAAAACTTAACATTATATTTTAAATATCTCACTTCAGCATAAATATTAAAGTCTAATTAATATTCAGACTAAATCAGAAGTCTTAATATTTAACAGTTTCTGACAAAAAGTACACATATATATGTGATGATACGGGATGACTTTTGTCGTTACCTGTAAAGCTTGTTATGCACATAAAATTACATGAATTTCATGTTTAAAAACATAAAAACAGTTTTCTTGTTGTTTTGGATATCATTTATGTAATATTTAAATAAACTTTTTAATTCTGATACTTTAAGAAATTGTGTTTACATGTGAATATACAAAGCACTAGAGAAACTTTTCGAAATGTCATATATTCATGTATTATATTTCTTAATTTGTGTCTTCTTTTTCTATAAATTTATTGCATGCATGAACTGGAATTTTTTATTTTATATTTCATATATTTTGTGTATACTGAAGTGAAATTTTTGAGATATTCCTCAGACATTTAGCTAAAAAGCAGATGTTGTAATATAGAAAAGGAAAATTTTTATAAAATTCATTATTCTACTGTGCAAAAATTACATTTTTAAACAGGCTGATCAATTTTTTTAAAAAAATTTCACTTCTGTATAAAGATAAATGTTAATTTAATGCACACATAAATTTTTAAGCTTTGTTTTCAATAGATTTTTAGTAAAAGGTACATAAATATATCCCAAAATGCAATGCCCTTTTTCGTTGCACAAAACTTGTTACATACAAAAAATACACAAATTTCATGTTTAAAAACATAAAATCAGTTTTCTTGTTGTTGTTTTGGATACCATTTATGTAATATTTTAAGAATCCTTTTAATTCTGATACTTTAAGAAATTGTGTTTACATGTGAATTTATAAAACACTAATGAAATTTTTTGAAATGTCGTATAATGATGTATTACCAAAGCCATATTTTCATGTATTGACACATTTTTACATGGTATTTATGATGCTTATAGTCAACTTGGATGGACAGTAATGTATCAGAACAGAAAATTCTTCAAAAATTGATGCATAATTTGAGAAAAATGATGCGAATGCTATAAAATATCTCGATACATTAAAAGTGAAAAATGCTATACATGTATTTTCTGAGGAATCTAAGTAAAAGAAATACGTAAAAAGTCTTAAAAGTTATTGAGAATAAGCTAATTTTTGAAAAAATAGTGCAAATACAGATTGTAATTCATAATTTTTTTGATGAAGTGACATTTTATAATAAAAATGCAATTATCTCAAAACGGTGTTTTTAAAAATGCGTGTACCATTTTCTCAGAACCTATTCAACGGAAGCACTTGCAATCTTCACTGAACATTACTGATATGTTAATATACACTGGTGAGCAAAAATTAAGGACGAGACGGATTTTTCAATATAACTTTGTACAAAAGCATTCCAAATCAACACATTTAATACCGTAAGATCCCCAATACGTAAGGACATGAGTAATGTAAGCAACACTTACTAAAAGAGAAATCAGAGGGATAAAAAGGAGCTTTATTGAAAAAGTAGCATGGGAGCGCAATGTGACTGAAGGCCGAAACATCCCTGTGATGGGTGTCCAGCAAAAAATATCCGGTCTTTAGTAGGGGATATGATCTCCCCTGACTGCTAGGCAGGTTTCACAGCGTCTGCCCATGCTGAGAATGAGGGTGTCAATGAGTTGTTGAGGCATTGCTGCCCATTCGTCTTGCAGCGCCAATCGAAGATCCGGAATCGTTGCTGGTGGTAAGGTACGAGCTGCCAAGCGTCTGCCTAGAAAATCCCATACATGCTCGATGGGATTGAGATCCGGAGATCGTGCCGGCCAATCCATACGTTCAATATCCTCACTCTCTAAGAGCTGTTCGGCAGCTACTGTGCGATGACATGGTGCATTGTCGTCCATGAAAAGGAACTGCGGACCCATGGCGCCTCTAAAAAGACGCACATATGGAAGAAGAATCTCGTTACAATAACGGGTCCCGTTGACTGAACCTGCGTCGAAGATGTGAAGGTCTGTACGACTACCAAGCATGATGCCTCCTCAAACGAGAACACCGCCACCTCCATACCTGTCCCTTTCAATGATGTTCGAGGGATGATTGCGGCTTCCCCGCTCTCTCCAGATGAGTATGCGATGAGAATCGCTACTCAGACTGAATCTGCTCTCATCTGTAAAGAGTACTCGTCCCCATTCATTGTCTCTCCAATTCCGGTATTCCTGGCACCACAGAGAACGCCTTCTCCGATGGGCAGGCGTTAGAGGTACACACCGTACAGGGCGTCGTGCAAACAGACCACCACCGTGCAGTCTTCTGGGCACGGTAACACGCGATATCGGTCGTCCAGTCTCCTGTGTCGTGTGTCTAGCGATTTCTCCCGCTGTCTGCCGCCTGTTTCTTCTGGCCTGTAAGGCAATATACCGGTCATCTGCGGGTGTGGTTCCTCGTGGACGACCACTACTGAACCCCCTGATAGCTGTTCCTGTAGTTTGAAATTGTCTCCAAAGTCGTGAAACGATGCTGTGAGCAATTCCGAACTCTGCAGCCACACTTGTCACACTGCGACCTTCCTCCAACTTCCCAATGATTCGACCTCGGGTAAAAGCATCCAGATATCGTCTAACAGATTGATTATTCGCCATTTCTCGCTGAGGCAGCAACTCGGTGTGATTTTAACTGCTATACGGTGTGCAATCTCTTTGCCAGAAATACTAATCTTACACCGACAACATGCTTCACTACTCAGACACTCCCCCATTACGTCTACCTGTATATCTGCGCATGTGCTACCGTACATCACCTCACTTAATCTCCTGATTGGTCTTTCTGTCCGCTCTGCCTCTTCGTTCAGCTGATATGCTAATTTTTCGACTTCGTCCTTAATTTTTGCACACCAGTGTATATACTGAAGTGAACTTTTATTAATATACCGATAATATTTTTGTAAAAGTCAGTTATCGTGAAAAAAATGACATTTTTCAAAAAATTCATAGTGATACATTACAATGAAAGTTTTTGAAAAAACTAAACAATATATTTGAAAAAGCTCACTTCAGTTTAAATAAAAAAGTCTAATTAATATACAGAAAAAAATTTAAGTCTGTCTATTTTATGAGAAAAAGACACATAAAAATGCTCAATTTAACATTAGCGGGATAGAGGGTACCGACTTACCTTCTGAAAAGATGCTTTAAATTTAATTTATAAAAAAGATTATACACTGCTAACCACACAAAATGCAACACCAAGAAGGACCAGAGATATCACAGCAAAATTTATTTGTCTGATAACATGTAGTACAAAGATCAAATGATTAAAATTACAGCCTCTTGTGACGTGTGGATGATGACAAAATCCGTAGTTAGTGTAGCCGCCATTGTTGGCTATAACCACTGCCACAAGCCTCGGCATAAAATTAAAGAAGCTTTGGATGTATCCTTGGGGGTACAGTAGTCCATGAGGCTTCCACATACTGCCAAAGTTGATCTAGTGCTGTAACATTATTTACAACGTAACAAAGCATTCTTGGCAGAACATTCAATTCTAGAAGAAAGCAGCTGTCTCAATCTTATGTGGAAAAATGTCATAGAACGTTACAGAAATAGGTTCTAATCAAATAGCCGCCCATCCGGTACAGTGGTTAGTGAAGCTGACTGTGGTGCCATAAGGCCAGGGTTTGAATCCCGGAGAAGGCATGGATGTTTGTGTTGTAATCCTTCTTTCCTTCCTTTGTGTTGTAAGCCCCCGTGTGATACATAGTGTGGTGCACAGGGTTTATAAATGTCTCAATAAAAAAATAGGTTCTAATAAGGAACGTGTTCCTTCACATTTCCATGCTGGTAATTAAATTATTGGATACTGAAATGGAAGAGAAAATCAGATATGGAGTAGTTTCAGAGTATGTTACGACTTTGAAGGAGAACTATTGGTGCATGTAAGAGCTTATGCAGCACTGTGCATGTCCAACTGGAAGGTTAAGAGCGTTTTGAAGGTAAAACGGGAAAAAAATGCAAGGAAACGGCGGGTGAGTATCGCCACTACACTGCAGCTGCCATAATTCCACTAACTCGACAAACTGGCAGAAACGATCATTAGTGATAGCCAATATCTGCTGCGCATGGGCCGGCAAACACTCTGTAGAAAAAAGAAACGTCAGCAAGCCCTCCGATATTCTACTTACAACCTTGTTCCACATCTATAGCAAAAGACGTGAAGGCTTGCGATTGCCGAGGTGCATTCCGGAAATCAGGTCACGTAAGCGCTGTTCCTCCTAGTGGTGTATGGCCTTACTGCAGGAGGGTTCAAAATGATATCTCTAAATATTCCCAATTCTTCGGGGTGTAGTGCAGAAATCATGAGGTGAAATTTAGTTATCTCTATCGTGACTCCCGCTAAAACAAACTGGCACTCCAATAGGCTGAACCGAACTTCAGGACTCTCGCGCCAAAAGGGTGGTACTTTTACTGAAACACGTACTGACAGTTGTTGCGCTATCTTCCTCGGACATCATAAGCAGAAATAATTCCAAATATTGATTGCACAGTTTGAAACAAGCACTAAAAAGTTTTATCAAGTTGCAAAAAGTCCTTTCAACTGTTTCAGGAAGCGGATGCAAGTCACCTTGACGTGTTCAAAGTCCTGGTTCATCAATTTAGCATATCACGTGTTGTGGAAATAACGATAGCTTGATTCAGCCACATTAATTTACGTGCATTTTAAACTGGAAACATGCAAAAAAAATGTGTTTAATAGTAAAGAGAATTTAATTCCTGCATGATCGTGGAGACAGTCTGGATAGTAGAGTTGCTTACAATACTTCTTCACTCGAAGATGGATAAATTCAGAGTGTCGACTTCTCATGCGACCGCTTGCTTCACTTCACGTCTCTTCTATCTTCCGTTTTGCTTCATTTCTTCGTTCGGTGCTCCGTTGGCTAATCTACCCTTCTCGTGTCCTCTAGCAACGGCAGCAATGCACAACCTCCATACACGATACATGTATGAATATTTAAAATCCTCCTTTTTGACGTGCTGGTGAACATTCCTCAACAACAATCAATTCAATTTTAATTGTGATAATGTTATGATGCATTTGTTTGTTCATTTAAACTTCTGTCGGATGCACTGGAGTCTATAATGAATTTATTTTATTCTTTACATGCCCTTTGTGTTTTTAATAGATCACAATAAATAAATAAAATAAAATAAAAAAGCGACAACACACGTTTTGCAAAAAATGTTATCTATTTTAGAAATAAAATTCTAATTCATAGATATATTTTAAGTTTTGAAATACTCTTATCTTTTTTTTTTTTTACATTTTCAATCAGTACAATGTTACAATTTTAGTTAAGTAGAACAGATAAGGGTTGGAATACTCTTATCTTTTCTACTTTTCAAATCGGCACAATCAAATCAATATTTGATGTAAGAAAAAAGTAAAGAAAACATAAATATCAATTTAAGCGAAAACAGTAGTATTTCTGAATGGAAGTAAAAAAAAATTCATAAATTTTTCTTCTTTAAAAAAAGGATAGTATTAAAATGTTTTTTTTGCTTAAAACATAATCCATTCACTTGCATTTAATAAGGATTCCACACGATGCATATAAAAACGAACCGTTAGGTTGCAAATAGTATTAAAATTACACAACTAAAAAATCTCTACGCTCAAGTGCAAAAATACAAGGGATAGAATTTAAATATGTAAGGAAAAACGTAATAACAAATACAACATGTTCAAGTAAAAGGAATTGTAAGTTATTCTTATAAATTACATAAATATTTTAGGGAAAAGTTTCAATTGCTGAGTAAAACACGTGTAGAGGATATTATGATTTTCTTTTACTAAGAATCGCCGATAAATCTGTCAAAAATTTAAGGTGTAATCATTTTAACGAGTAATCATGAATAAATCTGTCGACATATAGGTATTAATCCCTTTGTACGAAATGAAATGGCACGAGTTTCGGAGTAGGATATTCAGACTTTTAATTTAGATTTAAATGAATAAAAAAGATTCGAATTTTAAGTAAATATATAAGAATTTAAGTTTTGACACACACATGTAATAACTTAACTTCGTAAAAAGTCATTAACTTCAAACTTAACCTTCATTTCGTAAGATAATTCATTCTTATATGTAACGATGAATAAAAAAAGAAACAAAACCAGATATCGAGTGAAAGAATTCGTGTTAAAAATAAACAATAAATTTGTATTTGAAAGCTATAGTGCTCTTTCTCGTACGTATGTAGAATAAGCTCTAACATATATTAACCTCTTTTACGGTTTGTCCGTACGGGCTACAGAAAGCTGGCCACAACCGCTTTGCCCATATTCTGTACGGGCAATGGTATTTTCGTCTTTCTATCTTTGATTTGCTCACATTTTTAATTCTTGCAGTGAGATTATTGTGTTTTTAAGAGATGCAGTTCGTTCGTGATACTGAAATGCTTCTCATCCGGGATTTACTTTGAGGTAAAGGTGGGAATTTTTCTTTGAAGGCAGGCATTTAGATTTTTGAAAACATCCAATAAAAAACGGGGATGGACAAGGCAATGAACAGTTTGTTGCTTCAGAAGAAATGAAAATGGAAAGATATTAAAAAAAAAAACAATATTATTCTTGTCCACATTGAGATGAAAGGGATAGTTCAAATTGTGTGTGCACGAACCTGAAATTTTTTGTAAGTAGGAAAGAAATTCTTTTAAGCTATATGAAATATTCTTCATAGCATGCAGAATGTACTTATAAAAAGCAAACATTTAGGGGGGTTTGTGTTCCACAATTATAAAATAAGAAGTAAAATTAAATAAATTCCTCCATTTTCGCATTTATGCAATAAAAAATGTGCATTCTTCCGGAAAATTTTTTTGGGGAAATTTACCTGTTAAGGGGTTAAAAACATCTTAAGACACAGTATGATTAAAATTAAATCTTTGATTTAATCGACAAATTTTTTAATTCATTTAAATAAAATTTTAAAAATACATAATCACCAGATAGCATTTTTATTTTTCAGTTTGTCTGCTGTGACTGCGTCAAGAAAATGTCTCATAAATTGTTGTACATATGTTTTACAAAGTGGCGCAAAATTTATAACATAAATCAAGACGTCTCTAATTTCATAAATTAATAAAATGCGTTTAAAAAACTAATACTTACCCAGTAGAGCGCTATATTCAACAAAAGTGAAATTACAGCTGTGAATTTGAAAATTTTGTAGAAAATATTTCATTCGCAGACATTCATTGAGTAAGTGTGTATGGAAGGTGCACTATAAAATAACACGAGAGACGGAAGCAAATATCAAGAGATTTTCGAGTTAAAAAGTGTTTCAATATTTATAAAGTTATTCTAAAAGTACATATTAGCGTTTCGTGGGCTATTCAATTCGGTAATTGAGATAAAAGGATTAAATACAAAAGAAGCAAATATAGAAACGGTTAATCATATCTTTTCTGAATGATAAATTCTGATGATTTTTTTTTATAAACGTCATTTTCAATGTTATTTTGAGATAATACAATTGATAATCCATAACATTGTTTAATATAAATTAGATTCCGATTTTCTCGCAAAGATAAGATGTACAACATATATTGTCTACACAGATATGTAGTTAATAAAAAAAGAAATCTGGTCACAAAAGATTAGTCTGGTCTGGTGAGACTAATCTTTTGTTTTAATGACGCCATTTTGTTTTCTATTTATACCTTTTTTCTCTCTAAATGAGTGAATGAGTATTTTCTGGAGAAAAAATCCTTCTTCTGGAGGGTTTATTAAATACATAATACATATACATTAATTTCCGTTCGTACATACAGAGCATAAAGGTCTTTAAAAGATACAGGAATATATTGAAACATGCCAAGTATGTTGTTTTCTTTGCGAGAACAATTTCCTTCTGGGAAAATTGGGTTTTACAGTCAAAGTTCGCTTCCCAGCAAGAACTTAAATAAGGTTATTGCAGCCATATAGAAGATGTGACCAGATTGGCAAATTTATCACCTTTGGCAACCAACTTGGCGAATCATTTGTGGTGAAAGTACAACATTGGTCCCTGTTTGGCGTGATTTTAAAAAATCGCCAAGTTGGCCCTATTTTGCGTGTTGTCCTTCTGAGAAGCAACCCTTTCAGGAGACCCAATGCATAAGCACGAAATTCAAGATGGCGGAAAAAAGAAATAATCACAAAAGGCTTTTAAAACTGGAAATCGTAGCAAAATTAAAGTACTCTTTTAAACATAAGTTCGCTAATGAAAAATTAATTTATAAAATTAATTAAAAACTAAATATTTAATTTTAGTTAATTAATATAATTATTTAAATAAAAAATTTGAAAAATCATAATATACTATTTTTAAAACCATCCTTTACACCCTTTTTAACCTTCCTTTCGATCAATCTCATACTTTTCTCACTATTTAGACATGCATAGGACGATCGAGTTAAACAGTCTTTCCTCCACCATTCTAGTACAGCAGGAAACGTAGCAAAAAACCTTTCATAATGCTCAAATTTCATTCAAATTTGCAACAATACTAATATCATTGGTTGCCATTGTTAGTACGAATAAAAGTTAATGTGAAGAACAATAATATGAAAAAAAAAATTTTAAGTCAATTCCTACTTTGAATGGATGAATAAAAAGTATTTTATTAACGATTGAAAATTTGAACAATATATATATATATATATATATATATATATATATATACTAGCTGACACGGCCCGGCGTTGCACGGGCTTTTACCGAGGGTATAACTTAATCCCCATGTTAATTTCCTCCTTTATTTCTGACACCAGCACTTCTGTGTAAGTGTGACACGTACGATGTGAGTGCATGGCCCGTGAGTGCGTATCATGGCTTTCTCGTTTAACATTTTCCCTTCTCTTGAAAAAATCAGCACTTCCAATATTATTTTTCGAAATTACTTTAAGTTCTTTGTTTCTTTCCTCTCCGTTTACCCCAGGGTTGCACGGGCTTTTACCGAGTGAATAATTTCATCCCCATGGGAATTTCCTGTTTCCCTTAGGACGATAGTACTTATGTGTGTGTGTGTATGCGCGCGATGTGAGTGATTTCTTTAACCTATGTCATAAAAACTCCCTTTTTCGAAATTTGTTCTTAAGTTGGTGTGGTAATTAGGAGAGATGGGTGAAAGCTCAGGTGTCGTCCTCATCACTTGACCGTGGCTTAAAATTTCGAAGTCCGTCGCCAAAAACTCTCGAGTAGGTGGTGAACAGTGCGAATTTATAAATCACTCACCCACTTTCCAATTCTTTCGTTGTAGTTTTTTAGTCCTCAGAAACGAAAATGTAGCCTTTTTAAAAATAGTTGTATGGCGGAAAAAGACAGAAAAGTAGAAATTTTTCAAATTACAAAATTTCACTACTATTTTAAATCTTGAAGTAAAATTGTGAGGATTTTTTGAAATGTTCGACACATGGGAATAAAGTTTCATGCAATTATCTTTTTTAAAGAAGAAATCATTAAACGATTGATTTAAGTATTTTGAGTGTTTTATTAAAATTTGTTCAAAAAAGTTTTTGGCATTTTATTTTTTAAATCACTGATTTGATACAGATAAATATTTTAAATGAATCTCAGAAATGTATTGAATACATTCTTTCATCTTAATCTGACATCAATAATGATTTAATTTTGAAAATTATATAAAGAGAAAATGATGAAAATTGAAGCAAAAATAACTTTTTCACTCGCATTTTTTTTACTCGCCAAATTTGCTGATTTTTGCATGTTTAAATCAGAACTTTTTGGTGTAACCTCAGATGTGAAGTTTTAGGTGAAACAGTTGAAAGCTATTTGGCGCGAAACCATTTTTCGACGCCAAGGGTTGGCAAACTGTAAAATCACGTATTTTTTATTAAAGTTTTTATTTTTAGGGCTTAATTTTTAAGTTAATGCTTTCAAACTTCACACATTAATTTTGAAAACGAAGGACTTTTAAATAAAAAAATGTACAAAAAATACTGTTTAGATTATTTCTTGCAATAACGTTATATTACGAAAATCACCAAAAAAAACACATTTAATTCGTAATTTTTAAGCAATTTTTTCAATCTTCGCACAGAAGTTAGATAACATTATTCTACAAACGCAACAAAAGTTTCGTATGATAATCTTTATAAATAACGAAGTTATTCAATGTTAAATTAAAAATTTCGACAATTTTTCGAAAAATCTTTTAAAAAACGTTTTGGGCATTTTATTTTTTAAATGACTGGTTTTAAAAGAAAAAGGCTTGAAGTTATTTAGTGTAGAATATCGGTTTCATAACACGAAAATAAATTCGTGCGCAACGATTTCGTAATAATTTTCATAAAACGCATCAATTTTAACTATTTTTTTTTAAAAAAATCTTAAAAAATAGAAAATATTATTATTTTGCAAAAAAAAAAAAAAAAAAAAAATTATACTGTATCGTGGCGAAAGAAACGATCTTTCCGATTCTGTAATTATTTTTTGTCTGATTTAAAAAACGAAAATCGAATGGCTGTTTAAATAACGTCGAGAATACCGAAAAATTTCACCCTCTATTCATTCACGACCCTAGGCGGGGAAAATAACGCGCAGGGTTAAAACAATTAAGCGTTTTAAGGTTTTTAATTAATATCTTTTTAACTAATTACAATATCGGAATGAAAAATAGATTACGTCTTATTATCGGACCTACTGAATATACGCACAAAATTTCATAAGAATCGGCCGCACCGTTTCGGAGGAGTTTGGTTACAAACGCTGTGACACGAGAATTTTATATATTAGATATATATATATATATATATATATATATATATAGGGAGAGAGTGAACTAATAGTAGGAACTGAAAAAAGAGCATGATTTGTCTGCATAGTTTTAACAATGCATACCCGGTTTGGCTAGTTTGACTGAAAAACCGGTTTCCGACGCCAACTTTTGTCATTGTTTTAACAGTTACATTGTTACAACAATAGAGCCAAGTCTAAGTTGGCGCCGAAAACCGATAATTAATTTAATTAATAAACCGGCAATTAATCTAATTAAAAACCGGTAATTAATGTATTAATATTTGAAAAATCTGTATTAACATCAAGTGTCACCACTACAAGTTTACAGAAATTTTTTGAACTTGATTGGATGAATAGAAAGTATTTTACTAAGGATTGAAAATTTGAACAAGATATACATACAAGTACCAGGTGATTATAATTAAAGTTTCAAAACGCTATAAGAAAAGAGCCATTGAACAGAATGAAGTCAAATTTGAACAGAATATTATTGAAGAAGGGAGAAAGCGTATGGCATAAAAAAGTTCCAAATTTGATCAACAGATGACGCTATAAGCGTCAGAGTATGAAAATACCTACCATACGTTTCAATTATTATAAAAACGCCAGGTACAAGACTTTTCCTTCTTTTATGTCTGAGAATTTCGCCATGACTGTCTCATTGAAGGACCGCTCTCTGTTTGTAAAACTTTTTTGCAAGAAAATAACTGTGCCCCAATAGTTTTGCAGAAGTTCTGAACATTCAAGGGTATGAAAAAAGTCCGATGACTGCCCATTGTCTGGAGAAAATGATTCAAAAATTCGAAGTGTCAGGTTCTTTTCATATAGAGGGAGGAAAAGATTTAATTCGACGATAGTTGAAGAAATGACCACAGTAGTGCAGGAGAAGTCAAGCGAAGGTTTGCAATCGTGCAGTGTTCTGGAATTTCCTGAACACTAGATAGGACTGTGAGCACGGTGCATAAAATTCTATGAAACATCCCATTGCTATCCATACAAAATTAGTCATGTGCAGGAGTTGTTTCCTTCTGACCTTCCGGCAAGAGAGACCTTTCTTTAGAATTTCTTGCTCGCATGGAAGTGGACAATGAGTGGCTGGGGAATCAGAAGTCCATTTCCATCTGACAGGATATGTCACTACACAGAATAGCTGAATAGGGACAACAGACAGAACCCACTTGCAACTCAATCAGAACCACTTCATCCTTCAAAGATCACTGCGTGGTGTGGGTTTACGGCATTATTTGTCAGAGTTCCATACTTTTTCGAGGATACAGTTGCTTTTGGTCCTGTTACCGTCACTGGTCAGCGCTATTAGTGCCTTTGCGCAACCACGTCATTCCAGGTCTTTAACAGCGTGGTTGTGTGGATGGGATCATTTTTATGCAAGATGATGCTCCACCGCACATTGCAAATCCAGTGAAGTAGCTGTTGAGTTATCAGCCGTCATTTCCCAACAGCCTGGCCGCCCCTATAACTTGATCTTAATTCGTGTGGCTTCTGGCTGTCGGGCTATCTGAAAGATGTTGTGTTCAGCGCTCCGATTGCATACTTTCCTGAAATGAAGTCACGCATTGCGCAACACATTCTGTACGTGTTCCCGGAGACACTTCCATCAGTTATAGAATATACTGTTTCCAGATTTAAACTTGTTGCAGACAATGGTGGATAGAATATTAAACATGTTTTGTAAGTCTCGTAAAGTTTAAAAACTGATTTGACGGACGCTTTTTGCTGTTTTTGGACTCGGGAGAGTTAGAAACCAATTTGATGGATGCATTATATTTATTTATATTTAGCCTCGGGATAGTTAAAATCTAATTTTCCCCATCCGATGGGATATGACCTTGTCGCGGAGGGTGGGCTTACGTAACTAAGAGTATCACAACTAAACAGTCATGCACACTGAACAGCGTGCAGTAAAACGTTTATTATCCGGAGCGACAAATATCCGGATACGTTTTCGAACTGTGTAATGTTCAACAGTTGTTTCGCGTGAGGAAAATAAGTGATTATTTTCTACACTAAAGGTAAAATTGTGACATTTTGCACCTATTTTGTTTTTTCTTCAAGCACGTTTCCCTCTTGTAATGATTTTCAATATTCTATAGTGTCCAATATCATATACTGCATGGATCGCATTCGGTTATCTGAACAGTGTCCGGTCCCAATTGATTCGGATAAACGACGTTCTACTGTACATAGTTTAACGTGTAACTTACACCTTAGCTGTTATTTTGCTATTCATCCTGTGCTTTGGGAGCTCCTTCAGATTATTAGTAGTTTAATTTGATATACTGTTTCAGTTCCATACTTTGGAACATTTTTGTTCCATTTGATTTGTGAATTTTGATATCAGTTATGTTTGTTTTGAGATATATTGTTTTAGAAAAAGGTAATAAAATGAATCATAGGTTTGGTGGTTCAAATTACACAATGGGTAATAAATACTATTGGTAATAAGGTGAACTCCTAAAAGACTAGAACTTTCTGGAATTCAGATTTTATGTAGGTTTAAAGGAGAAGGAATATAATTCGGATTATGTTTAAGATCAACACATAAATTATTTTCGTTATAATAAGTGCAATAGTAGGTTGATGTAAAACATATCCAATGTTAAACATATAGCAATATGATAATACATCTAATTTTTTCTTATGTAAGACCTTCAATTGCATTTATATGTTAAAATGTAAAATTTGTAATTTTAAATACATTAGGCAAACAAGCAATAATATCAATATTCGTTTAAACCTGCATAGATCAAATTCCAAAAATTACAAATATAATAACAATAATAATTCTAAAATTGAAATTAGGCACTTTCACCTACATGGCTTTGAAAATATTAATATTTCCATTCTTAGAATAGTCCCACATGTTAAAAATAGACTGTGGTGGGAGAACCACATCATAAAATATTTTAACACTATTTATCCTTATGGTCTGAATACTATACACTTTGGTAAAAATGTGTTACTTAGCATTCAGCAAAATGATAACAAGGAATATTTTTATAATAGTGATAATGTAACAAAAGTTAAAAGAATTAAAAGAGGTAAAAGGAAGAAAAGAACTAGCAAACTACCAGTTGAGATTGTTTCTGAAATTAATGATTTATGTAGCAACTTTAAAAGTCTTTTAACATTAAACATATTAAATATTTCCTGTTCGGTTTGAACAAAAAAGAAATTAAGTATACTAAAGTTATTCTCATTAAGAATGATTTTCAAGACTGTCATGCCTTACATATTGTTAAGGGTATTATTAATTTTCTCATTCATAAATTCAATATAGAGGATAAAGATTTGGTAAATAGTTTTACTGAGTACACTGTACCATTTTATTCATGAATAAATCTTATAATAACATTAATTTTTCAAAAATATTTAATAAGTATGTACATAGCTTACCTATCAATAACGCTTGCATTAAAAAGGATTTTAAGTATAATAAAAAAATTGGTAGCTCAATTTTTAATTACAATAATATTAATGATTTGCAAAATAATACCTTTGTTTGTAATTGTAAAGATTATCCTGAATTTATAAGCGATCATCACAAACGTGTTGTAACAGGCAATTTAAATATTGTTGCAGATAATACTCTAAGGGAGATTATATGTCCAAAGATACTAGCTATAGATTAATGATCTCTAATAATAATAATGTCATTAAAAAACAAATTTCTAAAGATAGTTGTAACTTTATTACTAAATTAGCAATTAAATACAGTTTTCCTATTGTAGCTTTTAAAGAGAATTTAAATGCAATGTTTTAAAAGAATTACTGAAAATTAACTATAAAACTGAATGTGAATTAATTTACAAAAATATTAAGCATCAGACTGTAGAACTACAAAAGAATTTCATTATTGTTTATGTTGATAAAGTTCCGGGTAATTATGCAATTATTTGCAAGTGGCTGTATGCTGATATGCTAAATAGACATTTTCATAATAATAATGCTTTTAAAAAGTCTAATTCTAGCAATATAGAAATTTTTAATCGGTTTTCTGCTTTTTATAAAAAAAAACTAGATTTATGCATTTCGTATGTTAAATTCCCTCATATTTTCCTAATTCCAAAATTTCATAAAAAGCCTATTAAATTTAGAATTATAACGAACGGCTTTAAAACTTATATTACACTTCCGGGTAGAAAGCTACAAAAGATTATTCAATCCACATTAGAGAGTGTTGATAATTCGATTATAGTTAAGAATAGCTTAAATATCATTAAGTATATGCAAGATAAAAAAAATTATCTCTATTCACACCTATGACTTTGAGGATTTAATTCAGTAGATATTAGAGACATGGTTAAAATTCTCAAAATAACTTACAACAAATATTCTTTGAATAAACTAACTAAGTATGATAAATATCTTTCTATGATTCAACTAGTAATAAATGAAAATTATATTTTTCGCAATAACTCTTATTATCAGCAAATTAAAGGTCTTCCACAAGAAGTGCCTGCTACTAACTGTTTAGCCAATATTTATTTGCACTTTTACGAATATGATAGCATTAGTTTCGATTCTTGTTACTTTTTTAGATACATAGATGACTTAATCCTCTTTAGTAATATAGTAGATTATGTTCCTAGTTTTAAATATTATCTGCAATATCTGAAATTATTAAAAACCAATTATAATAATGAATCTGCAAACTTTTTAGACCTACAATTAAAGGTTAAGAATATTCTACTAATTAGTAATATTTTTGATAAGAGAGACTCTTTTGATTTTAACATTATTAAAATGCCTTTTTTGGATAGTGACCTACACCTATCTATTTCTAGAAATGTTATCTTAAATTTTATAAAAAAGAAACAATCATTTAGTCACAGATAATGATGTTAAACACACACAAAAAAGTTATAAGCTGTTCTGCAATAATTACTTGGATTACAACTACCCAAGTAAATTCATTTTTAAATATATTTCTAAGTTATCTCTCTAATTCTTCCTTTTTAAAGTTTAAATATTTTTCTTTGTTTTTTTTTCCCCTTCTATTTTTTATTAATTTCAATATGTTTCTGTTTGCTTAGTTTAATTACAATAAAGCTATCTAGGTGGCACCACTAATTTTTGTTTCTGGTTTAACCAATATTAACACGCCATTTGGCGTTAATGCTTGACAATGTACTGGTCATTTTTTTCTCTTGTGGACTGTATTTTTTCATGTAAGTTTTTGCTTTGTTTTTCCATTTCAAAATTATTTTTCATTTTCATCTCTTTATAAGAATCATTTCCTTCCATATTCTATTTTAATTTAATTTTATTTTTCTGTCTGTCTCAAATTACACGCGGTTAGTTTTAGGCCCAACTTTTCAATATGGCTCTGTTTTGCTATTGTGTCGAAAATTTATACTGTACGAGGAAGGTTGGATCTGTAAAGTATACTTAGCCCTAATTTTGCTAGTCCTGATTCAGCAACAGCTTTAGAAATCATAATAGGTCTCCATTTTAGTCCATTGACTCTTCTGTTTTCTTACATTTTAAAGTTCTAACTCTGTTTCCTGCTATACATATGCTTATTTAATTCTTGTACAATGTACTTTTCCACCATTTTTTATAGTTATGTTTCTTGAAATCTGGTTTGTGTGTGTGTGTGTCTTTTAGCTTTGTTAGTGGTATAATTTAGTATTGTCATTTTATTATACTGTGTATTTTTTCACTTTATGATACTATATATATATATAATTTGAGTATCACAATTCGGCAAATGTGAAGGATTCCTTATTTGGATCATTATTTATGATGGTTAATCTTTTCTTTGGATGGGATTGGCGAGGCAGAGCTGTGATTATTTAAATCTGTTTTATTCCACATCTTGAAACACATAAGCATGACATGGACGACACAATATACAACAAAGAAAACGAATGCACAATGAGCTACAGCACACTACATGTTGAATGCAGACAAATACAGGAGAGAAAAGCGGAGAGTCTCCAAAAATCTCAGTATTTATAAGCAGCTCAAATCACATGATCTGAGTGGGTGGATAGGAGTAATTCAAAATACTCTCGTTTGGCGGCTGGCTAACTTATTACTAAAATGTGGGTCTTAAAGGGATGGACCGTAGGTAATTAAAAGATATTTAAAGAATAAACTAATAGGGATTATTACACACACACACACACATATATATATATATATATATATATTTCTACAGTGGTAGCCAAAATTGTGGGCACTTTTTAAAACTGTTACGTTTTTTAAGTTTGTAAGTATATAGAAATTGTTACGGCGTAATTAGGAAAACTAATTATAACATTAACAGCGCAACGCGAATGGAAGGGAGTTTTGTAAAAATGAAACCAGATGAGGTGTCGATTTATATAAAAATGTATATATTTAAAATAAGTGCTACAGTATTTGTAAATATGAAAATTGAATAATGTTCATGCTTGTTATAATGTCATATTTTTTTAACATGTTAGTGATCCAGTTTCACTTCAAGACAGAAGACCCTGAAAACCTTGATGTCTGGAAACCATGTTATTGTTAAGAAATTATCGTCTGTATTACTATTTTATTTTATTAGTACTAAAATAAAGTGCACAACCAAGCTTTTTTTCTCTTCCTGTATAAAAGATTATTCCCTTGGTTCTCGTTTGAATGGGATGCACTGTAGGGCTGACTTGTACGGGATAAGTTTGATGAATATTGGAGTACCCTTTAGATTAGCTGATTTTGCGTGTGATTTAGATTCTATAGAGATAGCGAGAAAAAGAAATAAATCTTGTCGTTCGTTTTCGAGTTAAATTTTGATGTTAAATTTTTAACGTAATTTCTATCGGGTCATTAATATCCTCGGATAAATCACGTTCTCTTCTCGGAGGGGATTGTGACGGATCTATACGCGTCTTCTTACTAACTCATTGGGGATTCCATTAGGGCAAGAATTCTTTCAGCCAACTTTCCCCGAAGACTAGAAAACGTGATTATGCAAATTAAGTTTAATGTATATATTTTGTATTCACGAGTATTAAGAGGTTAGTGTAGTGATAATTGAAGAGGCCAGGACATCAATTCAGCGATCTTAAAACGATATCACTCTTTCGATTACTTTACTGTGCGGCAAGGAGCACGATCTTGCTGAAAAATAAACGAAGCATTGTTGGGGGAAATAGATCCCTGATGAAAGGTAAAAGTGTGGGTTCTAGAATGATTTCAATGTATTTTCTGACATTCAGTGTCCCGTCGATGATATGAAGGTGACCTATACGATCTGACCTATACGATGCATGACTGAATCATTAAACTATGATGGTACTTCCTAGTTGTCTAGATGCATTCAGGAAGTAGCATTTCTCCTGTTCTACGTCTGTTCTTCATCGTTACACTACCGAGTTACGATATCTACAAGTTTTATCCCTCTAAATAACTTGTGACCACTGACCATTTGTCTAATGTTCCTGTGATCACTCTAGACTTTTCTAGTGATTTTGAAACCCGAGATAAGGTTTTTTTCGTGCAATTCTATCTTTTAACTTAACATCTGCTGATCTTTTCTGGATTGTTTTTGAACTGACAGAAACACCAGCATCATTCAGTTGACCGTTGATGGCATTTTTTTTTATCTTGGAGGTATAGTATTTTTCTTCTTCTGTTATCAAAAGATGTGATGTAACTTTTTTTACTGTTTACTGCTTTGTTTCTTATTGAATTTGTCTCCTGACATCCTAAGCAAAACTTTCAGTCTCCAGATGTAGTCACTAAACCACCCCCCTAACTTGCAATTTTAACATAGGAAAATCACTTTCTCGTCACACATCTCTTTCTAGGTGTCCAATCTACTCTTTTATATTCTGTCATTGCTTCTTGACGTGTATCATAGTTGTCCTGGCCAGGAAACAGTCCTGATCTCAATCCTATTGAAAACTTGTGGCATCGTTTGAAAGCTCTTGTCCGAATGAGGTACCCATGAAATAAAAAGGAACTAATTGAGGATATAATTGTTTCCTGGCATCATGTAATAACGAAGGAAGAGCTTAAAACTATTTCAGCTCAATGAAATTTCGATGTGAAGCTGTAATAAGCTGTCCCCATTAAGCACTGATAACTCGCTGCTATTATCAGTACCTAATGTAAATCGGTAGTTACTGCAGCGTACATTTTTTTTTCTTTGCAAATATTTGAGCTTTGAATTTTGTATTGAATTCAGAATATAAATTCTCTTTAAAATTATATAAAAGACTTTGAATTTTGTGCAACGTAACAATTTCTATAAGCTTACAAACTTGAAAAACATCACAATTTTAAAAAGTGTCCACAATTTTGCCGACCACTGTATATAGGGGAAAGTAAACTAATACGAGGGTCACTCTGAAATTTTTGAAATACTCCTAGGTTTTTAAAGTTATACTTACATAATTCCAGGAGTAGTTCAAAGTAGGTGGTGCTCTCTCAGATGTCATTCTTGACCCTTGCCCGAGGTTCAAAATGACAAAGTCCGTCGCCAGTACCCCTTATGCGGATTTAGAGGGCAATATGTATCAAAATAAAAGTAAATAATCACTTATCGTTTGAGTAGAATTCTGTTCACAAATCTTTATTTTCTTAAAAAATTTTTATAAATGCTGATTACTTGATTAAATTTTAGAAATCAGCTGCTTAAGAATCAGGAGAAATGAATAAATAAACCATGAAAGTGCAAGGCACTTATGTCAGGGTTATCGATTGCTTTTTATAGATAGGAAAATCCCTCGGTACAAAATTCATTCTTTCAAGGAAAAATGCTCCCATTTTTGCCACACTATCTAATAGTTCGTTAACTTTAATGATAAGTTGATACGATAAAGTAAAGTTGTTATTAATAAGTCAATGCTGCTCATCTTTCTCGGATGATGTATTGAAAAGTTGTTTTGAACGCGTTGGTTGTTTATGTCTGTGTTAAGTAGTTTCGATGACACGAACCGTTTTTTGACCAGTACGCATCGCTAATAAGCATCACTTCATATCCATTTACATTGTAAACTGCTTGACCTCATTCAATTAGATAATTAGATAATTAATGCTGCACTACATATTTGAGTGTATTTAAAAAGCAGCAGTAAAATAAAAAAGAGTATAGATGACGGCACAGAAACTCAACTACTAAAAATAGGTTTAAGTGTCAGTAGTATTTCATAAAAAAATATATTTAATGTTTATTTTATACCTTTTATAATACACTACTTGCTGTTTGTAAAAAATGCAATACCCTGAAGGAATCATCAGAATTAAATGAATTTTACAGCAAATACCAATTATAAGATGTTACGTAAAACAGTGAAATTTCAGAGCCACCGCACAAGCGTGGCGTGCGCAGCGCCCTCTAAACTCATGCTGAAAGCGTATAAATAGAGGGCTGTGGAGGGACGTTGAAAATAGTTAATGATTATTTGTTAGTGGCAAACGTTTAGTGAGACCTGAGTGTGCCTCCACGAGGAAATAAGGAGAAATTCCAACACCATACGGATTTTGAACGGTGAAGAATTATCGGTTTTCGAGAAGGAGGATTTTCCTATCATGCAATAGGAGCTCGTGTGCAGCGGAACTGTTCCACAGTGGTGCTAGTTTGGAAGCAATGGAACAACGAGCACCGAGCAATTCGAAAAACTGGCAGTGGAGGACGATCGACACCTGCTCTGCATGTCCATGTATGACCGTACAGTTTCCTCCAGGCCGTTGGCAGCACGTTGGCCTACTGCTACAGGTGTATTAATGTCGGCCTCGTCTATTCGTCGACGTCTGCTACACCGTGGATTGCGTGCAAGGTGTGCCTTTACACAGGATCCCCCTCACGGAAACCATCGGTGGCTACGTATGCAATGGGCTCATGAGCACAGATCCTGGCAAGCTGATTGGCACCAAGTTGTCTTTTCAGATGAATAAAGCTTCAATTTGTGGGACCATGATGGCCGCATTCGTGTTAGACGCTATGCCGGTGAACGCTGCTTTCCAGAGTGCTTTATCGAACCACATTGTGACCTAACACCCGGAGTTATGGTTTGGGGTGCGATTTCGTATCATGGACGATCCAATTTGCTACGAATTGAGGGTAATCTCAATAGCAGGTACGTCAGTGAAATGCTCCAGTCCGAAGTCGTTCCCTTCCTTCAAGGCACCCCTGGAGCTATCTTTCAGCAGGATAATACACGCCCACATGTTTCAAAGACGGTTCGAGACTTCTCTTCAGTCCAACATATGCAACATCTTCCTTGGCCTGCTTATTCGCCGGATAAGTCACCTATTGAGCACGTGTGGGATATGGTTGGTCGACGTCTCGCACGTGATCCGTGTCCTGCTGCTTCAAAAGACGAACTTTTGCTGCGCATACAAGCATTATGGAATTTTCTTCCACAAGCAGACATTCAAAATTTGCTTGACACCATGCCACGTCATACAGCAGCACTTGTTTCAGAGCGCGGTGGCTACACCAAATACTGATTTTGGACGTTTAATACTGTTTTTTTGCTTTGAAAATTTCGTCATTTATTTCCTCTAATACAAATCGTTCATGCATTAAATTTCATTTAATTCTGATGATTCCTTCCTGCTGTTGCATTTTTTACAAACAGCAGCATAGATTCATAGATTTGATAAAATCAAACAAAAATATTTTTTTTAAATTTCTTGTTTTACTTATGGGCAAAATCTAAATTATTTCTAATTTTTGAAGTAAATTTTAAGTTTAGAAATAAAAAATTCGTTTCCCTATATTTTCTCACAGAAATAAAATATGCGGTAATTTTGCGTACTTTGGTTTGATTGCTCTATACCTTTTAGTGTGGTTGAACTGTGTCTGCTTAAAGCAACCTTGCTACTTTGCATTGTAGATAAGCAGGTGAGCATGCGGATCAACCGAAGAAATAATTTATTCAGTAAAATGTTCAAGTTTTGATGAGTCTGAAACAGGCATATTCCCACGATCCTAAAGATGTTATACATAATGTGTTGTAAAAACTTTCAAGGTATGTTATATATGTAATTCCTAATGTTAGGAATATCTTAAATTTCTATATATTTTTAAATAATTCCATTATAGTGATGCCTATGTAAACTATAAAAATAGTTTATGACTAACATTTTTAAAAAAGTAGAAATCATGCACACTGATACATTTCGTATTTTTTGGCTAGCAATCCATATAGAAAGAGAGGAGAAACGAGACTCACTTACTCATCACGATATCTTTGGAGCTATAAGACCTGAAATTTGGCAAGAATGTTTATTTTGTTCAGTAGATTTTGTTTATTTTGTTCAGGATGGATTTTGCAGAAATAAACTTGGTGAGAGGGCTTACGGGGATATAAAAAGTAATAATGCTTTTGTTTCAGAAATTAAAATCCTATCCTTTTTAAATCAAGCGGCAAAGGCCGTATTAAAGTTTTTCAATATAATCAATAGCTTAATGCTTCTCCTTAGATATCAATAACTTATAAATAGCATGCATGCATTGCCTTGTTGAAAAATGGGTCCTGGGAGCCGTGGCAACACATGTCGTTGCAGGATGTCATGGACATACCGTGGGGCTGTCATGGTGCCATGGATAAATACTAGGGGTAACCGTGTATTGTAGGCAATGGCACCCCATACCATTACACCAACTGTGGGAGTTGTGTGTCGCAGTAAAGCAAAGGCAGGATTGAGGCATTCACCACGGGATCTCCATAAACGAACACGATTGTCATAACTGCTGATATCAAATCTGGATTCGTTGCTAAAGACGACATGGTTCCATTCTGCTGCAGTCCAGTTTCATCGTGTATGGTGGCAATCCAAATGGAGGTATTGACGGGTAAGCGTCAAGGGCAGCACACGTAATGGACGCCGCGATCCCAAATGTCCTTCAGCCAGGCGCCTTCGTATGGTTCGAGAAGACACAAGGGCCCTTAGTGAAGGTGCTACCTGTAACTGGATGGTGAACGATGAAGCAGTTGACTGTACGCGTGCATTTCTTACGATGTGGTGGTCTTCTTGACGACTGCTCTGTCGAGGGCATCCTGAGCCTGTAAATGACATCTCTCGGATCCACTGGTTTCATAACCTTTTCACAACACAATCAGAGAGGTCTGATTGACGAACTGCTCGCCTCGCTGACCACCCAGCTTCCCTCATGCCGATCATTCTCCCCCTCTCAAGTTGCGACAGCTGCTCATATTTACTCATTCGAAAACGGTGTAATGACATGTCTATCTCAGCTCTTCCTTTGCAAACGATGCAGCACACTGAAACAAGCTTTGGTTACCTGTTTTATACTCCATGGAGAACAACGTTAAACGACCTCTATCGGCTATACGTAATGCGCAATCCCGCTGCATTTCTAATCATTTGCATATCTCACTGACATGCACCTTCATGCCAAGTTTCATTACGATCCCGCAATTATTTCTTCGTGCGCTAATTTTTTTGTCCATGAGTATATATATATAATTAAATTAGATCTAAAATTAAATCCCTAGACCACTTTTAACTTTTATTTTCTCGTTACATCTTCAAGTATTAAATTTGTTATCCATTTAGGGTATGAAGAACACATGGCCCTAAGCAGAACTTTGCCACTCCAACCATTAATTTTTATTACCTCGTATGTCATGCTTAAATGCTTAACTTTTAAATATATCCCTTCAATAAGAAGAGTACTTGAAAAACATCTGGCCTGTAAGTGGTTTCAGATTCTAAAACTTGGTGTCCGTCTCTCTCTTTCTTAGCAAACAGATCCAAAATTGATTTTATGGAATAAAGACAGTTCAAAATAAAATGTCTTAATGTTGACTCGAAAAACACGACATATATGTGTGTGTATGTATATATACACTCAAGAGCCAATACATTATGACCACCTGTCAATAACGAGTTGGCCCACCTTTGGCGCGCAACACAGCTTAAACTCGCCTTGCCATGGATGCCACAAGTCCTTGGTAGATGACCGAAGACAGATTGTACCAGATGTTTAAGCAATGGTCACGCAAATCCGAGATATAGAGAATTGGCGGTCTTTGAACTCTGAGCTGCCGCACCATGATTTCCCAAATGTGTTTTATCGGATTGAGATCCGGTTAATTAGGCGGCCAGGACATTAACTGGAATTCAGCATCATGTTCCTGGAACCACTCCAACACAATTTTAGCCTTGTGACACGGGGCGTTGTCCTGTTGGAACATTCCATTTCCAGCTGGAAAAACAAAGGTCATGTAAGGGCGCAACTGGTCCGCAATGATGTTCAGATACCCTGTAGCATTCATGGTCTGCTCTACCACAACCACGGGTCCCAAAGACGCCCAAGAGAACGTCCCCCAAAGCATAATACCGCCACCAAAGGCCTGTGTATGACCTACTGTACATTAAGGGAGATTGATTCCCTGCGGGAAGGACACGACAACAACAACAACTGTTCGTCTGGAAGACGGCGTATCCTGACACGGCCATCGGCGTGATGAATGACCAAACCTTGATTCAACTGACCAGGAAACTCTCTCCCACTGATCCATGGACCAGTCACGATGTTCCCGGGCCTAGCGCAGGCACAATTGTTGATGACGCTCTGTCAGCAAAGGCACTCAAGTGGGACGTTTGCTGCGTAGCCGCATATCCAACAGTGTCCGCTGAACAGTGTGCTCCGATACTATTCTACTTGTCCCGGCATTTTATTGGGCTGTCAGCTAAGCCACTATCTGGCTCCGGTTTTGCTTCACCATGCGAAACAGTCTCCGACGAACTTTTTCTTTGATAGTGAGTGGACGTCCAACACCATATCGTCTACTGCTGGTTTCACCGTCATTCATCCACTTTGCATAAGTACTAACAACTGTAGATCGCGAACAACCCACGAGTCGTGCAGTTTCGGAAATACTTGTTCCGAGCCTTCGAGCCATTACAATCTGCCCTCTATCAAAGTCGCTTAGATCCGCATCCTTTCCCATCACACACAGAAGTAAGTGAAAGAATGATTCTTCAGACTCTCCAGTAGCAGTTAAATACCACTTCCACCTGATCAAGTGCCTTCCACGTCATCCAGGCGAGTTCATTGCAACATATAGGGGTAGTCATAATGTTTTGGCCCTTGAGTGTATATGACTAATTATCTAAGGTTTATATAACTCTTTTGTATATATTTATGAATTATATATATCAGGCATATCAAACTCAATATGATATTGCGGGCTGCGTGATCTATTTTATATTAAGTTGGGGGCCGCATGTTTTCAATGTTCAAAAAATTAATAAAGTATGGTTTGTAGAAAGATTATAGTATGTATTTATTAGACTCAACGTCAAGGGTTTTTTTTTTAATTAAAAAAACGAAAATAACAGTTATGATAAAAAATGATTGCTAAAGAATTTAATGTTACCAAAACTTTAAACTGCTTCAAATTTTTCATTTTTTATTTTTCAATTTTTGGTCTTAAAAAATAAAGGGTTTTTCTCCAATTCTGTCGCTGCATTATTTTTTTTTATAATTCTACAAAAAGAAAGCTGCAAAATTGAATTTTATTATAATAATTAGCAAAATACCACTCCCTCTTTTTAAAGGGACAAAATGTTGATCCCTGTACTCTACTTTTGCTTTTAAAATTAATTTTAAACAGTTTGCAAGACAATTTAAAAACAAGATTTATTTTTATAATTTTAACAAGACATTTCACAGCTACATATTTATCTAATAAATTAATCTAAATAATGCTATATCATGCATGGATAGTGCTCAAAATGAAGTATAAAAGTAGTTAAAATTAATGTATAAAATATTAGTGTTTTATATGGAAAATACTGTGAATCGCTGATGATATATGCTTGCGAAGCTGACAATGAAATCTAAACACACAGCAATAATTTTAAACTAAAAGAAATACAAAGGTAATAAAATAAAGCACACTAATCCCATTGACTATATTAAATAGTTATCTTTAAAATATTTTTTTTAAATTATGAGGAAAAATATCCTTATTTTTGATTTTCTTAAAATGAGTTTTTTTTTGGTTTTTTTTTTGTTTTTTTTTTTGGATTCCGGTATTTCTACTTGGATATCTTGCATATTACAAAATTTATTTATTTCCAATACAACAAATACTTTTTTAAAAATAGATATTTAAAATTTTTAGATTTTTCACATTATCTGCATAAAAATTAAATAATATTTAAATCATAAAATTAAATTTTTAATTTTTTTTAATTTTATTTAACTTTTTATTGTTAAAATAATATGTTAACAAATACTAGAAAATTTAAAAGTTATATTCCAGTTAACTTTATACAAGATGTACTTAAGTTAAGTACATGACTGAAAAATATGATGGCACACACATAATTATTTATATTTATCAGTTTGATTTTTTTACATAAACAAGCACATAAGTATACAGATATTACGGCTTAAAATAAGTTTATTTGTATTTTCCAAGGACGTCCTGGTTCCCAATATTACTTTTTAGAAGATGTTTGACACCGTTTTCACAAAGCAAATAATCGAAGTTTGGTTGAACCTGTTCAGCTGATGCAATCTTTAAAATTCATGATAAATGCTTATCGGTTAATCTTGACCTTTCTGAATTTTTGTTGTTTTTATTAAAGAAAATAATTGCTCACATAAATAAGTACTTCCGAACATAGCCATTATACGCGTAACAAAGGATAATATCTTAGGAAATCGATCTATTGATAACTATGTGTAAAAATCTGGAATTCCCACTTCCATACATTTTTACTTCAGCAAATAATCACATTGGATCTCAGTGAATTCCATTTGTAAATTTTCATCAACAAGTTCAATGTTGATAGATAGAGGTGAAGTAAAAAGACGTAATTGTAATTCACAGCTTTGAAATCAGAAAATCTTCAATAGAATTCTATTTCTAACAATTTGATTTGGTCAGCATATTCTGTAAATTTTTTAATTTAGGGGATTTAATGAACAGATATTGGCAGCCTTCAAAGTGAGATAGGTTTTCTTTTTCTATTTGTTTTCGCCAAAGAAATAATTTTTGTTTGAAAGCGTTATTGTTATTAAATAGTTTTTGCCTTGAATCTTAAGATTAAGTTGATGAAGGTGACTTGTGATATCAACCGAGAAGGCCAGGTCCTTTAGCTATTGTCCATCTTTTAATTCAGCACATTCGTATTTTTTTGTTTCTAAGAAAATTATGATTTCGTCCAGCAGTTTGAAAGAATCGTTTTAATACTTTATGACTCGAAAGCCGTTAAACTTCTGTATGACATGGTAGAATGGTGAATTCACTTTTCATATCTTCCAGAAATGAAGTGAATTGACGATGATTAAGTCTATGTGCTCAAATATAATTTACAATTTGTGTGACAATTTTTCAAACATGTTCGATATTTAAAATTTTGGAGCACAGTACTTGTTGGTGAATAATGCAATGAAAATGTTGAAAATTATTGTTTCCGTGTTGTTTGCATGTTTCTTGCAGCAACTCCTTTAGTAATGTCGGTCATGGTAGGTGCGCCATCAGTTGCAAGACAAACCAACTTATCCAATGTTAACTTATACTTGCTTACATCAGTGCATCAAAAATATCAGCTCCAGTGGTTATACATAGGAATGATTTCCAAAAGCTCATCACATTTGCGAATAAAAATGGCCTGCTGAGCGATATTTCGAATATCTGCACTTGTATCAATTGCAATCGAGTAGGCTTGAAATGTTGAATGATTTCTCGTCTATTTCATCAACTCTGCTAGCTACAGTAGTTCAACTTAAACTTACACTTTTAAATTTTTTATTTGTGCGGGACATAATACTTCCGCCACTTTATAATTAAGCATTCACTAATAAAATCACCTTCAGTAAATGGTTTCAATCTGCTTGCGATTAAATGGGATATCATATAACTAACTTTTACAGCAGCTGTATTGTCTTCAACAAATTTAGTGAACACATTTTGTTGTTTTTGAAGAGTTGATTTAAAATCCGCCAATTTTTCTTCACAAAATTTTGAAACGTATTGATCATAATTCGTTTGATGATTTGTGCCATAGTGCCTTTTAAGATTATACCCCTTAGCAACTGAAATAGAGTTTTTGCGAATCAGGCATAATATTTTATACTTGTTTTGGACACAAAAATATTGCAGTTCCTATTTTTCTTGAAAAATGCGTTCATCTTCAATTCATCTTTTTTTACTCATTGTAGTTGTGGTTTTTTTAAATTATTAAATAAACTTTTAGATTAAATCCACATTTACCAAAATCCATTTTCGTTTGCAAATGATTGAGCAAACTTTGCCCTTTATCTTGTGTTTCGTCTAGTGACTGTATCTGACAATGCTCTTAACTTCTCGCTGGTTGGATACTCTAAAGACGGAAAAAGAGAAATACAAGTCGCACACACGATAAATTATGATGCTATCTGCTAAATCATAAAGATGTTTACAATGTACTAATACTCTCCAATTCCTGAGGGGGCTTTAAAGGACAGTCCCTCTGCCCACAGGAAGTGCGAGGTCACTGACCAAAAGGGTTAGAGGTGATGAGAACGGTTTAGAAGAGAGAGAATGACTTGTAACATGGTGTTAACCTCATGGACTTTTAGAGTGCAACCGCATTATATTGTGTGAGAAATGTAGTTTATTCAGTCCATTAAGAAGTTGCCTCTCTCTAATTTTTAATCCAAAGATTATTTTTATAATGAAATAAGATTTAAACTAAAAATAAGTAGCAAGTAAATGTGTTGAAAATTTTAAAAAGTTCAAAATTTTTTCTCGGTCAAACTTTTGATGCCTCTATCTTCTTTGAGGCTGCTCATGCACACCAAAAAAAAAAAAAAAACCCACGAAAAACAAATTCCTAGAATTCAAAACGGCATTCCGTTCACCCGCAATTTATCTCTTGTCCGTCTCTCCCGAAGGTGAAAATTTAATGTGGTTTGGATGTTTCCTTCAAAGTACTGCATTTTGCGTGGCCAGCCGTGTATAAAATTAACGAAGAATTGGCATCCATTGAAATGTTGCTAATTTTTCGTTACTTTAATGACACTTATTTTGCTGTTATAAATAAATCATAAAAAAATTAATTAATTTGAAACTCTTTTCCATATTTCTTTTTTAATTTAATTAAATAACAAATTGGATAAATAAAGTTTTGAAATTGAATTGTTGAAAAATTATATGCTTTGCCTTCTTTCGAGACATGAAGAAAATTTAAAATTAAATGAGATTGTGAAAAAAAATGTTCAAGTTGAAGAATCATTCGAAAAAATTGATTTATGGCCTGTATATACACTAGTGTCCAAAAGTTAAGCATAAATCGTAAAATGCAAAAAACATGGAGTAAATATTTGCAAAATTATTCCAAATTTCTTGCGGATATTAATTGGGTGAAGAAGAAACAGTGGTTTATGCAAAACTCTTCAGTCGACTACGTCCTGCGCGAAACACCGGCGCATGTCGGGACGCGGAGAAACCGATTCCCGCAGCATAGGCAGTTCAGACAAGTTTCGTGCAACTGCTGTGCGAAGGAACGTTGTTAACCATCAAACAAGGTGAATGATGGCACAAAGACACCAATTGGACATGTTTACGAAAGGAAGAATCGTTCGAATGCTGGAGTCCTCACGATCACAAACCGAAGTGTCTCGAATTCTGAATGTGGACCAGTCTGTGATCTCAAGACTGTGGCAGAGGTTTCAAAGAATGGGAGATGTTACCCAACAACCAGTATCATGTCGACCAAGAGTCACAACCCCTCGCCAAGACCGATATCTGGTAATAAGTGGGTGACGTCAGAAGGGCAGTACTGCCAGAGCACTGGGTTCGGCGCTCACAGTCGATACAGGAATATGAATTTCGGGACTAACTGTTTACAGGAGACTCAATCATGTTGGCCTGTATGCCAGAAGACCAGCAGTTTACATTCCTCTCACGTCTGCGCATAAATGCGCTCGTTTGAACTGGAGTTTGAAATATCAACATTGGAGTGTGGGAGAGTGGGCCAATGTGATGTTCATTGACGAGTCCCGGTTTAGTCTGAGTAGTGATTCTCGGTGGGTAACGATATGGAGAGAACATGGAACACGTTTTGAACCAAGAAACATAAAGGAAAGACATCCTTTTCCATCAAGGGGAGTAATGGTATGGGCAGGCATCCTGATGGACGGCTGCACAGACCTCCATTTCTTTGACACGGGGTCTGTGACTGCTCAAAGATACAGAGACGAAGTTCTTGAGCCTTATGTTCGCTTGTTTCGAGGTGCTGTCGGTCCTGACTTCATATTCATGGATGATAATGCGCCATGTCACCGAGCAGTGCTGATTGATGACTTCCTTGAAACGGAAAATATCCAGCGCATGTCATGGCCTGCGAACTCTCCTGATTTAAATCCTATCGAGCATGTATGGGATATGCTCGGGAGACAAATTGCAGCCCTTTCGCACCCACCAAGCTCCGTTACAGAACTGAAGAGAGCTCTCCAAGAAGCTTGGAATTGTTTGAGCCCACAACTCATTCATCATCTCATAGCAAATATGGTAAATCGCTGTGCAGCGTGCCTGGCTGTCAGAGGTGACCACACGCCTTATTAAACTGCAGCATCAGTATTTTATTTAATGTTTTCTTTCATTTTTTTTAAAGTGTGAATCCTTGCTGTGCTCAGTTATTTTTCAAACTGCTACTTTGGATAAAAAATATTAATTGTTATCATTTTTTTGATTTGCTTCCTTATTTTATAACCATTTTACACTCGCATATCACGTTTCCCGCCATTCTGATTTACAGTTACTTCTTTATTCACATAATTATCAATTATGCTTAACTTTTGGACACCAGTGTATATATATAACCAAGTAATTTTTATAGTATTTATAAAGCAAGTAAATTTCATTACATATCCAAGTTGCTGAAACTAGTTGTTAGTTTAGATGGCTATTCGAGTAAAAATTCTGTGGAAAAAATTGACTGAAAGCTTTCAAAAAAAATTTTTTTTTGATAATACTATTTAAAAGTCGAGTTATTTCCAAAACAGGGAAAAGTTTCTTGAATTTTAGTTATTAGCCAGAGCAATGTACAAGTATTTACAATTCGTATGGAAAGCTATATCTTTGTACGACCTATAATTGTTTGTTATTTGCTCTAATGGATAGAAATGGAATTTTCGAGACTAATTCTTAAGGGCTGGAAAGCTTAATGGGATGTGATAAGGGAATAGTTACCCAAGAAGTCAGTTAACAATGACATATGGAGTGAGTGAGTGAATATTAACGTCACCCTATTCAGATACAAGAGGGCTTTTGGCGAGGGACCTTGTAATTTTGAACCGTGGTGAAGGGACGAGAATGACACTTTAGCTGGAACTCCTCTCCTAACTTCTACACACTAAAGGGATAACGTGTGAGCCCTGACAGATTTAACGAGAATCAACTCCTCTACACGGCGGGTCTTCCGTGGTACTATGCTCAAACTCATGAGACGACGGCTGCGAGTTCATGACCTTGACCATGAGGCTACTGAAGCCACAATGATGTCTGGAATATCATGAGAGTGGGAGAGAGATTGATTCCTTTTTAATGGATAGAGCTGTCTTGAGAGGGGATCCTCTTTTACAGTCGCAAAAGTTCCACATGAGTTTTTTTTAAACCTTGCATCTGTGGTGGTGGTTCCTATATAAGACACTAACTTCCTCTGGACTGAAGTGATCGTTTTGGCCTAAGGGTGTGTGCTTTCGGAACGGAAGGCACCGAGAACAGAATCTCCTTCATTGGTGACCCTGGGAACTTCAAACAACTGCAACCCTCGCGCAGCAATCGTGACGCCATCTATTCACCGCAAATGCAACCAAAGCCGTCAGACATATGACGCAATCAACAAAATCGTCTCACACGACGTAGTCAACAAGACGTTTCACACATGACGCAATCAACAAGCCGTCTCGCACATGACGGAACTAGCAAAACCGTCACAACTGGTGACGCAACAGCTCACACTCTCGCCATAACAACAATATCGTTCGTTCGCCTTAGCGACTCACTGGTAGGGGAGCGTGTAGCGGTGTATCCTATATAAGACACTAACTGCCTCTGAAGTGATAATTTTGGCCTAGGGTGTGTGCTTTCGGAATGGAAGGTATCGAGAACGAGTCTCCTTCAGATCTTTAAATAATGCGATTTGTAAGAAATTATTTGAAATCCCGTTCCAGTACAACATTTAGTTTGCTGAAACTGGCCACGGTAATCGAGTGGTCCTGATCACCAGCTAGTAGCTGGCATTTTTTCTGTCGAGTCTTAGGCTCGAATTCTAGCACCCTGAAGACTAGCCGTGTAGAGGAAATGAGGCACATTAAATATCTATCGCAGCTTAAAATCCTCACATTGGTGTTGTGTAAAAGTTAGAAAAGTGGAGTGCCAGCCCGGCGTCATCCTCGTCACTCTGCTATGGTTCAAAATTAAGGGTACCAGGACATGCTCGAAAGGGTAAAATGCCAAAAATACGACTCTTTGTTTAAGGGAACATATCTTTAAAACTTTCAAACAGAGCTTAGATTTTTTGTTTTTTCTTTTGAGATCCTAATAAAGATATTTTAGTCTTTCTGTAGAAATACAGAAATGATTTTTTAGTGAAGAAAAACTTTTTCTTTCTGTTTAAAATTTAAGTTAGCCATAATTTTTGTAACCTCATAATACATGTTTATCTTTATGTACCATTTTTTAAAAAAAGTATCTCTTAAATATGTAAAATAATTTTTGCACATTTATAAAACAAAACGCAAAAAAAGCTATAAACTTATTTTTTTAGTAAAATTTTAAGATAACTTCTTTAAAAAATTATAAAGTCTAGTAATTTTTAAAATTTCTATTCCCCCCCCCCATCCCCTTTTTTATACATAAAACTATTTTTTGAAACATTATGTACTATTTTGACTAAAAAAAAATAGGTTCACTATATGCACAAGTATCCTGCAGAGAAGTATAAAAAATTTGGATCGATATAGTGCAACAGTTTTTTTAAAGTGTATTTAAAAGCAAAAAAACTAATTTTTTTTTGAGAAAAAGTGAAAAAACTAAACATTTGTAAACGTTTTTTTATATTTTTGTCAATTATTTTTTGAACATTTAAAAAAAAAAAAGAGGTTGCTTTATCAACAAACATATAAGTGTGTGACGGGTCTATCCGCGTTAATTTCCAAACTAATCCTCTTGGGTAACTTTGGGGTCAGCATTTATTCTATTTCACAGCCTCTTCGGGAAAAACACGAGACATTTATATGCTAATTAATTCGACTATATAAAGTCTAGATTTCGTAAATGTTAGGTGAGAGGGAGAAGGAAATGCCAAACTATATGTAAGTATCGTTTACGGATCACTTCAACAAGGTTAGCGCGTATTTGATAATAATTGATATTTATAAAGTAAAGTATTAGATTAATCATTAAAGGAATTAAAGGAAATAAATTTAGTACTGACCTGAGGTTAGCAAGAGTTCGTCTCCTTGTCAATTCTGACAGCTGAGATTACTTAGACGGGAATATATTAGATTTGAATGTTAGATTTGAGTATTAGATTTGAGTATCAGGAGTAATCTAGGTATTAGAGAATCTCTCCAAGGTTTCCACTTATAAATTGAACTTGTGCTTGTTAATTGTGTTTGTCTGTCTTCAAAAAATAATTATTGTTATGGCTTTTGTTGGTGATGATATGTTTCCTCCTACACCAGGCGCGTCGGGCAATGTGAACCCAGTCCAAGATAGGACTGGGGCACGACAAGTGTTTTCATTTTTAGATTCAGAAAAATATGCTGTATGTTTTAATACTAAAATTGAAAAATTGATTTTTTGAATGTGTATGATGTCCTGGTTCCCTTAAAAGGTCCGTCACTAATAGCTATTTGCAGTGGGGTAACGAAAAATATTATGCCCGCTTCCCCTTCTCTGCAAACTCAGGTTTTAGACCCCCGTAATGCAAGGGAGAGCGTTACGCCACTGGCCATCTGCAAAGTGTGCTACGTTCAAAGAAATCCAACCGGTTATCAACATTAATACTTTTGAATGCGAGCACGAGTATTATTCTAAGAAATCCCAACATCAACCCCTTTTTTTCTACTTTCGTAAGTAACGAATTTTGGTGACTTCATTTCATTTCAATTGACTTTATTCTTAAGGTAACAATCTAATTATTTTTGCAAACTTCTAATTTCGTTATTTGTTATTTATTCAAAAGAATGTATTCCAATCAAGAACTGGATCAATTGTGTGTTATAGTTCTAATCGCTCTTATTATTTCTCTTTTTTTGTATCAGGAAAAAATAATTGATGCAAGCATATTGATTATTAGCTTTGATAGCTTCAGACGGATCCTTACAACATAACGGATGTAAATTCAATAAAACAAAGTTTGAAGTTCAGATCATTATCGAGACCTTAATCACTCTGAATTATCACACTAAAGAAAGGGATGAAGAAAAACGGGGCGGGGTTATCTGCACGAGCAATCTTCCTCCACCGCTATAAAAGGCCACTAGCGTTAGGAAAAATATTAGTATTACCTTCATCTGACTATCAGCTTGGAAAGATGACCACTTCTCTTCCCTTCTTTCTTCTTGCCTCGGTGCTCATCCTGTTGTCCACTGAATCGAACTCTTGGCCGCAGGAAGATGGACACCATGATGATCGTCCGGAAATGTCCAACCCAGACATCTATCTCAAAATGAAACAACTCAAAGATGAAGCGATCAAGTCGATCATATTGAGGGAAACGGACATGGTGGATCCCCCGGTCGTTACAACACCCACGAATATTCCGGAGCATCTACTGGATCTTCTTTTAGACAAAAAAGTTGAAGAATTTGCCCTGGGGGGAAAGAATATTTGATAGCTTATCCATTGAATGGTAAGTCGATTACGAATTGATAAAATTAACTAATATTTATGAAGTTAAAATAATAATTATTATAATTATAAAGAAGTGTTCTATAAAAGATATTAGTTTTATGCCATCCAAAAAAATATTCGTTTTCATTTAACTGAACTCAGGTATTATAATCAATAAGTTTTCTAAAATTTAAGGATGTAAATGCTTCATCATGAAATCAAATATTATAAAAAGAGAAAGTTAATTATTCTACGAGTAGGAAAAATACAAATTTACGTGAAATAAAAATTTATCTAAATTTAACTAGTTACATTGAACACTTTAAAGGTTAAACCTGATATAGCAGACAAGTTGTGTTGTGGTTTCGGTTGCCAAATGATTATGGTCATGAATTTGTGGCCGAAGTATCACGGGTTCGAGTCTTGGTGCCATTGAAGATACCCACTGTGTAGGGGGGGGTGCAGATTAAAGTACTCCCGTTGGAGTAGTAGTCAGGCTCAAGTAGTAGTCATTGACCAAGGATCAAAATTACTAGGTCTGTCAGCAAAAGCCGTCGTGTTGCTTTATGATGCGAGGTTAATATAGCTCTCCCTCACTCTCGGGGTTGTGTTCAATGAAGTAGATTTGGTATTTTTCCATTAGCTGGGTTCAAATGTCGCCAATTGTCAACCAAATACGAGCCAAGTCGTCAAGCGAAGTGAATGGCAAAACAGTCAATGGAATAAAAGTCGAAAATGTTCAACTATAAGCAAATATTAATTAATAGTAACCAAAATAAGTTCAACTATAAACAAATATTAATGAATTGTAAACAAAACAGAATTTTATCCAAAAATAATGCTTGTAATTATTGTTTTTTTAGAATACTGTGATTTCCTTGAGAATTTGCTTAAATGGATTGTTTACTCCTAGTCTCCACATAAATTCAGAGAGGAATTTTTTAAAACAAAAATTAAGATGGAAGGGGAAAAAACGTGCTTTGTATTTAATTAATTCATAGAATAGAGCACATGGCTCCAAACGAACATTCTCTTTATGGTTGTAAGAAATTGGCGGGATTCTACATTCTTTGGCGATTTTTCGCTTGCGCCCGGCTAATGGAAAAGTACCGTAGGTTTTTAGTATAATTATTATTAATTATTTTTGATTAAGTTACTAATAAGCAACTAATATCATTCAAAAAAAATTCAAGAACAAGAATGAGAACGATTTTTCATAGCGACAGCTTACTTTCTGGTTTTGGCCCGTACTGAAGTTTTAATTTCGGTTGGTCGTTTAAGGGTGCTTCTGATGCTTAGAATAATCAGTGCAGAATTATTATGACAAGATCTGCTACAAACTTGTTTTAAAAACAGAACTATCATCCTACTAATTATTAAGTGCATGCATTATTAATAAAAAATGATAAAAAAAAGCAAGATTAAACTAATTATAAAAAAGGCATACTAATAATTTGATTTTGAAAAAAAAATTAAATTCAGGTGAAATGGAAACTTATATATAGTTCACCTAAATTTAACGTTCCTCTCCAAGTCTGTATTTTGTGGCGACTTTTCAAGGTAATACTTTCTACTTTCAATTCCAATTTTGCTTGTAAAAAAATTGTTTTTCAATTAATGCAGCTTCTTGCAGAGTTTTATAATTTCGATTTATGCATAGTTTTATCACATCGTAGTAGATATGAAGTCATAAACAAAAGTAAAAAAATTCTGAAGAACTTTTAATCTTTTATCTTAGTGATAAGTTGATGGACTCACTAATGATATACTGCATTTATTTTGAATTTTAAAGGAGGATAGTAGGGTCCATTTTTAATCCCAAACACTTTGGGAATATAAAATGACAATTCGTGAAAAACATAATTTTTAAGTGCAAAAATAATTCTTTTCATGGGATACATTAATTATTATTAAGGATATAATTTTTCAGATTTAAATAATTCTATGAAGATTTATTTATAGTTACTAAACGTAAGGAAAGCTCTAATGCACAATATTGTCAAATAACAATTTTTAAGCCATTTGAAAACATTGCGAAATTTATACTCGCTAATCTAATCATCTAAAAAATAAAACTTTATTAAAATTTAGAAAAAAAATACTGTTTAACAAATTTTAGTGAACATTTAATTTTATTTCAATATATAAATTATGATCATTCATTATATCACATGTATTCTAAATGAGTATGAACACGGTATTTAGTGAATTCTGGCAACAGGATATTCAGACCAAAACGAAAAAAATCTAATGTCCAAAGCATTTTCAATAAAATATAATTATAAATTGACAATGATTTCTCATTAGCAAAAATATAATATTAAAATAAATATTTTTCATTCATTTACAGAAAAAATATTGATGTTTAGAAATTCATAGTTAATTAACTATAAATCATTTTGTCTAAGGCCTAATTTTGATTTAAAAAAGTTAATAATAATAATTTCACAACATTTAAAAAGCCCATGAAAAAAACAATCAAAAAATTTCTTTTGATATAGAGTTTTTGATTTATGTAACAAAACTTTGGCAAAAAACAATCTAAATTGTTTTTTATTCAGTAATTAAAAAAGACTTCTGTCCTCTTTAGAAAATTATACATTTTTTTATTTCACTTTTTCATTCCACAAATTAAGTTATTTGTAGAAATATTATTCTAAAATGTTGAGCTGTTAATAGTATGATACTTCATCTAAGTGGGGTCGTATCTACAAGTAGAATCAAAGGGAAGAAGGGAAGTATGAAAGTAAGTTTTCTTATATTGTTTATAAATAATAAGGATGTAGATGGTTTGAAATAGTTATAAATATGAAAATTTTAAAGCAATCCAAGTAACTACGAGTAAGTATATCCTTTTTCATCATACAAAAACTGAAATTTATTTCATATTTTGCACATCCTTGCTTATGAAAAAAGAATTAAATAAACTGAAGAAACTGAATATATTGAAAATAATCATTGAATTGAATAAATTATATATATAATACAATGAATAAATATATTGTTTGCATACGTTGTTGCACTGACTAATCATCCCGCTGTTGACACCATGCGATGTGTTGATGGGCTCTCTCACAACCAATATTAAATCCACACTTCAATAATTTCAACAAATAATGACTTTAATTGAACAACTTTCCTACCAAACCTACCATTTCTCTTAAAACCACACAATTCTACTCTCTTCAGAATTATGAAGTACGTCTCCAACAATCCTTACTTTGCTTCAAAATACGGCTTTGATATAAAAAAAATCAAATCTTATCACCGATCCTCCACACCTATTCTGTTGAGAAAACAATTGAATAATACGAATGTTAAAAAATGCACGATACACAGTATATATTCATTTCATGTAGCGCAAATATTTATACATGTCAAACACCATTATATTTGAATGGAATGATAAATTCAATGCATGACTTTTCATGAAACAAAAATACTCTCTTTTTGTTTGCAAGATGTTTGTATTATTCAAAATACAACATGTTTCCTAAGCGATTTTTTTCACAGTTTTTTAGAGGTTTTAAAGAGCATTAAGCACATCTCTTAATTTATAGATGTATTTGCCGATTCAATTTAGTTTACAACAAACCATTCATATTTTATTTTTCGATGTGGTAATAATCCGAAAATCAATTACAAAAAAAGAAGATATTTAAAGGTTTTACAATTATCTTATGTTTTAGAAACCAATGCCTTTCTTTCTTTCTCTATTTATCATTAAAGTAATTTTTTGCAACTTCGAAAGCTCATCTCAGAGAAAAAAAATTATGTCTCTAAGCGTAAAATGCAACAAATAAATTTAAAAGTTTCGCTTTATACATCTTAAAATTTAATTAGTTAATAATTGTGCCCGATATGGATAGACATGGATTTCATCTTTTAAACAATATCAATAATTTAGAAACAATAAAAGAGACGAACATAAGGAAAAGATATGAAACAAAAGTGCGAAGATAAAATTTTCGTCAACTCTTTCCGTTTTTATTTATCCACTAGGAATAACCGTTCTTCGCACGGGAGAATCGAAAAATTAAGCAATACAAATTGAAGGATAAAGAAGTTTTTAATGAGTTAATTTTACGTGAATTGCGAATTAAACAAAAATAAGCCCTTTGCATATCTCAGGTGAATAAAAAATAACATATTTGTTAATTTTTAAGTCTGTAGGTCTAATAGCTGATATAAAGGATTTTTCTTATTTAATAACGCCCCCGTAACTCCCTTGTAGGTCCATTTTTGAAAACACCTTCCAAAACTGATCTTTACTCAGCATAAATAACATAGTGTTTCAAATTTTGTGTAATGAGTGTTTAAAATAGTGTAAATAATTTATATTTGGATGTGTATTACGTTAATATAACTTTCTGATGTATTTGTTTTATGTTAAAACTGTAATATTCGCAAGTAAAGCCGTTCCTTATATTATAATGAGGATTCAATGGAAATGTTGGTGATAGAGCCAAGTTGGCATCGTTTTTGACGATTAATTGAACAGTGCAGAAATTGATACGCTGTAGCGCCACCTGGTGGGGAGCTGCAACAAAGAGGATAGCACACAAAAACCTTCTCCATAAAAAAAATACATATTCATGCCATATTTTCATAGTGACCGGTTGAACAGCGTTGAAGTGAAGCTAGGTCATGCGTACAAACATCCATCTATATAGAGAGAGATAATAGACCTTCATAGTTTATCTCCTATCAGGACAATACCAAATACTTAAGCAAATTGCTTTTGTAATTTTTATTTCATTTTACATTAACTTAACTCGTAATTGGTGCAGCTTCAAAAAAATTAAAAATTTTTACGAGATATAATTTACATATATTCATTCACAATTTTTTTCTTTAACTAATGACACTAATTTCCCAGGGAAAAAAATAAATGCTTATATGAGCTATAATTCTCTCATTTTTAAGTTTCCGAATAAAAATCATCAGCAAGATGTAAAAGAAACTGTAATCAAGCAAAAAACGAAGATAAGTATTAGAAGATAGTTAGGTTGCGTGAGAAAAACTGCTGAAGACTTACTCAATATTTTTTTTTAATTTACATTCTCAAAGATATTTTACTGTATTCAAATATGAGTATTTTTTAAAATTTCAAGCAAATTTATTAGAATAAATAAAATTCTGAATAGGTATAAACCATCCATCAACATTAAAAGATTACATCTGTGAGATGAGTTTACAACACTGAACGACCACTTTGTTATGATCATGGGATAATTGTTTGCAAATGCGTTATTATGCCACGGTGTTGCAGGTAGTAAGAATACTGATTACAGTGTAAAAATAAGAAAACTGAGTTCCTGAGACAATAGTGAAATGAAATGCTTGTGAATATACGAAGGGAAGAAGGATTTTGAACTTAAGATAATTTTAAGAGTTGGAAGATGCGTGGAGTATCAACGAAAAAGACTCCATATTTGCAAAATAGTCACTGTAGCCAAAGTTTCTCATGAATGGTTTAATAATAAAAATTAAACAAACCCATAGCGGGAGCTATGACAGTATCAGACCAGGTTCGCCAATCCACACATCTTCAATGTAATTATCTTGGGATGCCACATATTTCTCCAAAGCAGGGCTGGAATGCTTGTTTTAAGATAACGCGCTAGTAATCCATCCTATTTTGCGTAATAATTTCTCTGTATTAAAATCTGAATGCTTTGTCAGTGTCCCTTTAACGTATCCAACTACTTGCGACAATTTTTTTTTTAAAAAATGGAGATATGGGAGCTTTTTTTTTTGTTGTGATTTTGGATTTGTTTGGTACAATTTAAGAAAAATATGGTAAAATTTAAAAGATAAAAAGAAATTATTGTTACTAAAATGTGTGGGGAAAATTGGTAAAAATTTACAAAAAATAATACACTCATGGACAAAAAAATTAGCGCACCAAGAAATAATTGCAAGATCGTAACGAAACTTGGCAATAAAGTACATGTCAGGGAGATATGCAAATGATTAGAAATGCAGCGTGATTGCGCATTATGTATAGCCGATAGAGGGCGTTTAACCTCGTTCTCCGTGGAATATAAAACAGGTAGACAAAGCTTGTTTGAGTGTGCTGCATCGCTTACAAAGGAAGAGCTGAGATAGACATGCCATTACGCCGTTTTCGAAGTCAATATGAGCAGCTGTCGCAGTTTGAGAGGGGAGAATCATCGGCTTGAGAGAAGCTGGGTGGTCCGCGAGGCGAGTAGCGCGTCAATCAGGCTGTTCTGATTGTGTTGTGAGGAGGTGTTGGGACCAGTGGATCCGAGAGATGTCATTTACACGAAAACCAGGCTTAGGACGCCCTTGACTGACCAGTCGTCATGTAAACTGCCACATCGTAAGAAATGCACACGTATAGCCAAGTGTCTCATCGGCCACCATCCAGGCACAGGTAGCACCTTCACTGGGGGCCCCATGTGTCTTCTCGAACCATACGAAGGCACCTGGCTGAAGGGCATTTGGGATCGCGATGTCCATTACATGCGTTGCCCTTGACGCCCACCCGTCGACACCTCCGTTTGGATTGGCGCCACGCACGATGAAACTGGACTGCAGCAGAATGGAACCAGGTCGTCTTTAGCGACGAATCCAGATTTAATCTCAGCAGTGATGACAATCGTGTTCGTTTGTGGAGACCCCGTGGGGAACGCCTCAATCCTGCCTTTGCTTTACAGCGACACACCGCCCCCAAAGCTGGTGTGATGGTATGTGGTGCCATTGCCTACAATACACGGTCACCTCTAGTATTGATTCACGGCACCATGACAGCCCAGTGGTATGTCTTTGACATCCTGCAACCACATGCATTGTCACTCATGCAACGGCTCCCAGGAGCCATTTTTTAATAAGACAGTGCTCGGCCTCACACGGCAAGTGTGTCACAAGACTGTCTCCGCAATGTTACTTCCCTTCCTTTGCCTTCTTGATACCCAGATTTGTCTCCAATCGAGCATATCTGGGATCATTTGGGATGGCGAGTTAGGCATCGTACGAATTTGAACGAACTAGAGGCAAGGTTACAGCAAATATGAAACGAAATGTCTCAAGACATCATACAAAACTTGTATGCCTCAATGTCCGATCGTATCGCATCGTGCATTCGCGATAGAGGGGGTTCAACAGGGTATTAAATCCTCCGTTCTTTTGCTTTTTTCTCTGAAATAAATTATCCTTTTTCTTTGATTTTCTAATCATTTACTTTTTTCAAAGTAGTCATTACGTAAGCAAAATTTCGTTTCCTTTTGACTACTCCTTCTTGGCGCGCTAATTTTTTTGTCCATGAGTGTATAAAAGGAGTCCATTCTGTACCAAAAGTTTATGAACAAATTTTCAATTCTGATGTGTTGCTATGTTATTCATTTTTGAAATGACCTTCAGGATAAGAGATATTTTAATTTTTACAAAAACTAGAGCACTTTATTTTAGTCACATGAAATTGCTTAAAAAAACAGTGACCTTGTTAACAACATGAGACTGCAATTTTTTTAATAAAACAGTGATTGATAATTCTAATAATTTAAACGTCTGATAAATAAAATACTTTTGCTATAAAACAGAACATGCACAAAAAATTTCAGTTAATTATTTTCAAAACTTTTTTAGCAATAGATGGCCCCATTTGAGCCTTTTAAAAAACACATTTCGAGTAAAACACTTTTGAAGTATGACATCTTGCTTAAAAAAATGGCATCTGCTTTCGCTGAAACACTTATAGTTTTTGTTCTAGTGAACGGAAGCTTGGAAGTTTTATAAAGCTAATAAGATGATCTATAAAATAAGATCATAGAAAGTATTTGTCATTTTTTGGCAAAATTCACAATTTTAGGTATTTGGATATTTTAAATAAAACTTGTAGATTTCTGGCCTTCGGGAATATTAATGTTTTATACAAAATTTAAAGTAGGAGCTTTATTGAAATTTTTATGCCATTTTTTTTAAAAACGAAAAGTTATTGATGTTTGTTTATATTTTCCTTACAACATTATTTTACTGAATTACATTTTCCAGCATTATGGTGTGGACTGGTAGCTTCTGCAGAGAAAAAAAATCTGGAAATCGTCTTAGGATCATCTACATACACACAAAAACAAAACACGTCACTCAGGTTTGCTTACCCTCGAGAAAAAAGGGTCGTTGGGTATCTTTTAATCCAGCGATTTTTAAACTTTCACACAGTGCGACCCCCTTTATGTATCAGCCGGACATCGAAGACCCCCTCCCCCTATGATTTTGAAAGCTCTTCCTGACTACCAACACATGGCTGAGTGATTTAAAAGTTTCTCAATAATTCCAAGACTCTCTCTACTACTTATACAGAATTTTCTAACACTCCAATGTGTTTTTACTGTATTTTTTGAAAATACTACGTCACAAGTAATGGATATGTAGGTGCAAGCTATAAAAAAATCAGTATAACATTCTTGATCGAAATACGTATTCTAGTAGAGTTATTTCATTATCATCAATTTAGTGATCTAGTCTAAGAAGGCACATCTTTCAATTTTTTCTCGAGGCCTTTCAGTCTGTAGATGGAAATCTTCACAATAGCTGAGAGACCTACGTGGACCCCTTAGAAAGGTGCTGGGGACCTCCAGGAGTCCGCATACCACAGTTTAAGAGCCGGTGTCTTAAAGCATCTCGCAATTTCTTTATATGGAGTGTAATTCTTCCTAAACATAAGATACTCCACATTTATTGTCTAACAATAACACTTTGAGCGGTAGGTTAATTTTCCGGTTAATGACACGTTGTAGTGATTTTTTTGTGGCAATCTCAAAAGATTTTTCTTTTATTCAGGACAAGTGAATATGCTCTAAAAACATTAAGATAGACATTTATTTCACTTCATTATGGTTTCATCGTTACCCATTGTTTTCTCTTCTCCAGGAGCCAAGCCTTGTTTCTAGCGATTGTATCCACCTTCATCATCAGTGCTTGCATCAGAAAATTCATCTCCTGATACCTCATCCGTTAAAATTTTCTCAATTTCATCAGGCGTAAACACTGATGATGCCATCTTGGTTTATCTTAAGCTCACTAACTTTCGAAAAAATATTTGCTACGGCGCTTCTACGCTGTAAAGCTAAGATTAACGCTATTTTCTGCCAATAGATGGCCCTACCTCCATGCAAAACCGAACAGGCTAACGTACATAAACAGCTTTACCACCTTAGGCTAAAAACACAAAACGTATATATACATTCACACCACCTTAGGCACAGCTTCTCAATGACGTATAATGAGTCATTACCACTCAAAGGGTTAAACAGAATTGGATTATTGATCGTACACGCATATTACTGACGATCTTAAAACTTAAAATATATTGAGGCCACATAAAAATACAAAACCTTAAAATCCTTATGATTTAATTCCAGTGAAGTTGTGAACTATCTTTCTTATAAACCAAATGAACGAAATCTTTTATCAGTCACAACATTAAAATTTATAAATACTGATTGTTATATTCATCTGTAATTTTGAGAAAAAGAGAGAGAGAGAGATAAGCCACTTGATACAATAACTTATCAAGATAACGTTTTCGAATCTCACATTTTCGGTTCCATACGGAATATTAGATGTTGGGAATTAGAATCTTCCATAAGTATGACGGGAAGAAAATAAAGTACAAAAAAAGGGCCGTCTCTATCAAGCATGTCACGTGTGCACCGCAAGTGGGCGGCCGGAACAAGAGGCCTCGCACCGTACATCAATAAAGCAAAATTTTCTATGAATATATCAAAATAAAACATTATATAAAAGTTAATATTTAATAATAATTCCATGCAAAAAAAAATTACATTTGTTGCAAAATGTTTGTAAAATTAAAATTTTTGTAACTTTTTTAAACATTTTTTAAATTCCTAAGATTTTTTTAAATATGTCCCTTTTCTTTCAAAAGTACCTTGTAATATACTACATAAAACTGCAAATGAGTTTTTTCCGCTGCTGCTCTTTAATTTTTTATTGTTTTTTTTATAATTAAACTTCCAAAAAATCTCAAACAAACATTAATTTTGATTTTGAATATTTTTAGAAAAAGTACTAAACATGTTAGAGCTAATTTGCACAGTTTTACAAAGCATACATTTCAGAACATTTATGCAAAATTTCAAACCCATACTTCAATTATCAAAAAGGCCTTGGGGTTTTGAATAATAGTATATGTACAAAAATTTTCAATATGCAGAAAAATGAATTTCAAGTTTTCATTCCATGAATAGCATGATATAATACTCACCGAATAGTCTGAAACTTTTATGAAATGTTAGTTAGCTTATTTATAACTGTTTACCATAAGACATTGCAAAAATGTAGAGCAATTAAACAGTATACTGGCATAATGAATACATAGAAGAAAACGAATGAAAGATCATATTGCATAAAACTTTATCTAATAATTATAAAAGAAAAATAAATACACGCGCTTCAGAGCTAATGCACAACATGTGCAAAAGATGTTTATGCTTTTATTTTTTATTTCCATGATTTTAAAAGTATTCGCATGTCAAATATTGTGCACGAATGAAAGCAAAATCAAATAACAATTTATAGGTAAAATATATCAAAATTTAAGAACTGCATATGTGCATTTGCTTAAATAAATAACTTAAAATATTTTAATAATAAAAGTGTTGAATTTCACACACATGGGATACATGTATATCACCAAAAACAAATATATAAAAATGGGAGAGTTTTTCTATTCTTGCGAATTAGATTTTTAATTATTTGAGTTATCAAAATGAGATTTAGTATCTGTCCTTTGGGAGAATCCGTTTTGAAGTTTTAATTTCATTCATAAAAGTATCATAAAAAGCACGCACAACATTTAAATCTTGACCGAATCCATTTGCTCTTCCCCCCAATAAACAGTTCACAAACTAGAATTTTTGCATGAATTGCACAATTCTTTCTTGAAATGATTGGTTACTGCATATATAATGTCAGTCTCATTTACGCGCGGTAGGAATATAATTAATTAATTTTTTATTCGGCTTTTTTCTAGCAGATAATCTGAAAATTGGGCGTAGTAGTTGCTGTCCAGCATCAAATATTGCTCCATAACTTGATAAAAAAATTCAGGTAAAGCTTTGAAATTTTCCAGGCATGTTTATAAAGATTCGAGGTATCAAATAAGCCAATAAAAATTTTTTTGATAGTTTCAGGATTTTTAGGGTACCATATCATCTTAAAATGCGTAGATCCTTTTTTATAATATTTTTTAACACAAGGAATTCTTAGAATAGTCTTAGAAGCATGAAACCCGAATAGTAGAGCAGCATGTTATTCGTTGGGTGTCTTACGGCTTGACTCCATCCAATATCTTCCAGTAAGAGCCAGGATTTAATTTAAAATAAATGATTAATTACTAAAATGCTAACATTTAATAGAACTGAATCTAAAATATTCAAGTAAATTGATTGAATATTATAAGAATGTTGTTGAAGCTTGAACGTCTGATTGATCGATTGAACTTCCTCAACCCCTTAAGAGGTTAATTTTTTTGCCCAAAATGTTCCAAAAAAGGTACATTTTTTAATTGCATTTAACTAAGCATAGTACTTAACAAAATACGAAAATGGAAGCATTTTTTAAAATTCAAATTTCAAAGTTTTCATACCATTTTTATTTTATAATTGTGAAACACAACCCACCCACCCCCTAAATGTTTGTTTTTTACTGTACACTCTGCAAACCATCAAGAATGCTTCATATATCTCTTAAAAGAATTTCCCCCATAACAAAAAAAATTCATGTGCGTACCTCTCTTTCAAACAGTTGAAGATTTTGTGTGTATGTGCATACATATATGCTCGCACAATTTGAAGCATGGTGAAACTTATAATGCTATGGGGACAGAGATAATATCAGTTTTTTTTTGGATTATCTTTCCACATTTTCATTTCTTCTCAAACAACAAATTGCCCATTGCCTTGCCAATATCTGTTCTTTATCGAATATTTTCAAGGATCTGAATTCCTGCCTTCAATAAAAAATTCGTGTCTTCACCACAAAAAAAAAATCCCGAATAAGAAGTATTTTAGTACCATGGACAAACTACATCTCTTAAAAACACTAGAACCAATAATATAACTATAATAATTAAAAATATGTACAAATCAGAGATAGAGAAAGAAGAAAATATCAGTGCCCGTACGCTGTACGGGCAAGTCGGTTGTGGCTAGCTTTCGTTTGGATCGTACGGTGTACGTGGAAACCAGTTAAGGGCTTAACATGACAACACAAGAGTAATTCGGGAATCATTCTCACAAGTGTTTTCAGCATGAATTATATTTATTAGGTCCATCACGAAAGGATGAATTTTTGAATTAATTTTATGAGTGAGTGAGTGATTTTGGGGTTTATTGGCGCAAGAGCCGATTTCGGCTATACTGCGCCAAACATTTGTTTTAGTATCTGTAGTCTAGACGAGAAGAGAAAGAAAGAATGAATTGAATGACAAGAAAGAGGGTCGAAAATAGAGAAGGATCACTAGGGTACCCCGGGTTCGTGAAGCCCGTGTTTACCAAAGACAGTAAACCCCGTGGGAAAAGGAAAAGATCACTAGGGCACTTCGGGATTGTGACACCCGTACTCACCTAAAGAAGGTAAGCCCCCAAATTAATTTTATGGTAGTGATTATCTGTGCAACTTCAAAGAGTGGGGAAAAGTAACGGATATAACAAATTTGTATTAGAAGCAGCATCTAACAAAATTAAAGATTTTAAATGACCAAAAAATTCTCAGCCAGTTTTTAAGTATTTTGCATTTTATTTTAAAATAATGATTTACCAGTTGGTCGTTTCTATGTTTGTAAAAAACATCATTAATAAGAAACAAATTTAATACCTGAAGCTACCGCCTATCCAGTATAGTGGTCAGTGAAGCTGACTGCGGTACCGTAGGGACTGGGTTCGAATCCCGGAGAAGGCCTGGATGTTTGTGTTGTAATCCTTTCTTCTGTCTGTGTTGTATGCCCCCGTTTTATACATTGCGTGGTGCACGGGGTTTATAAATGTTAAACAAAATAAAAAATACCTGAAGCTCTGAGAATCACAAAAAATGACAGTTTCAAACTCTTTTTAATAAATTTTACGATTGTCAATTAAAAATTTAATTAGAGATTTTCACTTTTATTGAATTATACGTATGCATGCAATACTATCGATTGCATGCTATATATTTTTTGCATGCTATACTAACTACAATACTAATATCTAATAAACCATCCGGCATTAGCAACAAATCCAATTATCCACCATTTTTAAATACAGTATTACAAAAATGTTTTCGATGTGTGTTGACTTCCTTGGGTATAAATGCTGATATAACGAAGTACTTATTTTTGTATAGAAAAACAGATTTGCAAGAAACTATTTGGCTGTCTTTCAAACAATTTTCACTCGAAATATTTCTCTCAAAATAGTGTACTTTTTCTTCTCCACCTCACAACAAAGTCCTGGCCCTAATGGAAGTTGAAAATTTTAATGTAAAAAATGTTTTTTTCCTTCTTTTTGTAAAAAATGCAACACCATGAATCATCAGAATTAAATTAAATGTAATGCACAAACGACTTGTATTAGTACAAATAAATGACGAAATTTTCAAAGCAAAAAAAAAAAAAAAATTATTAATTGACCGAAATCAGTATTTGGTGTAGCCACCACATGCTGCAATAAGTGTTGCTGTACGACGTGGCATGGAGTCAAACAAGTTTTGAATGTCTGCTTGTGGAAGAGAATTCCATATTGCTTGTATGCGCAGCAAAAGTTGTGTCTTTTGAAGCAGCAGGACACGGATCATGAGCGAAACCCCAACCAACCAAATCCCACATGTGCTCAATAGCCTACAAATCCAGCAAATAAGCAGGCCAATGAAATAGTTGCATGTTTTGGGTTCAGCAGAAGTCTCGAACAGTCTTTACAACATGTGGGCGTGCATTATCCTGCTGAAAGATAGCTCCAGGGATGCCTTGAAGGAAGAGAACAACTTCAGGCTGTAACACATCCCGGACGTACCTGTTGCTACTAAGATTACCCTCAATTCGTAGCAAATTGCATCGTCCATGATATGAAATCTCACCCCAAACCATAACTCCGGGTGTTAGGTCACAATGTGGTTCGATAAAGCACCCTGGAAAGCAGCGTTCACAGGCATAGCGTCTAACACGAATGCGGCGAATAAGCAGGCCAAGGAAGATGTTGCATATGTTGGACTGAAGAGAAGTCTCGAACAGTCTTTGAAACATGTGGGCGTGTATTATCCTGCTGAAAGATAGCTCCAGGGGTGCCTTGAAGGAAGGGAACGACTTCGGACTGGAGCATTTCACTGACGTACCTGCTATTGAGATTACCCTCAATTCGCAGCAAATTGGATCGTCCATGATACGAAATCGCACCCCAAACCATAACTCCGGGTGTTAGGTCACAATGTGGTTCGATAAAGCACCCTGGAAAGCAGCGTTCACAGGCATAGCGTCTAACACGAATGCGGCGAATAAGCAGGCCAAGGAAGATGTTGCATATGTTGGACTGAAGAGAAGTCTCGAACAGTCTTTGAAACATGTGGGCGTGTATTATCCTGCTGAAAGATAGCTCCAGGGGTGCCTTGAAGGAAGGGAACGACTTCGGACTGGAGCATTTCACTGACGTACCTGCTATTGAGATTACCCTCAATTCGCAGCAAATTGGATCGTCCATGATACGAAATCGCACCCCAAACCATAACTCCGGGACCATAACTGTTAGGTCACAATGTGGTTCGATAAAGCACTCTGGAAAGCAGCGTTCACCGGCATAGCGTCTAACACGAATGCGGCCATCATGGTCCCACAAATTGAAGCTTTATTCATCTGAAAAGACAACTTGGTGCCAATCAGCTTGCCAGGATCTGTGCTCATGAGCCCATTGCATACGTAGCCACCGATGGTTTCTGTGAGGGGGATCCTGTGTAAAGGCACACCTTGCACGCAATCCACGGTGCATCAGAAGTCAACGAATTGACGAAGCCGACATTAGTACACCTGTAGCAGTAGACCAACGTGCTGCCAACTGCCTGGAGGAAGATATACGGTCATACACGGCCATATGGAGCAGGTGTCGATCGTCACGCACTGACGTCACCTTCCAACGTCCACTGTCAGTTTTTCGAGTTGTTCGGTGCTCGTTGGTCCATTGATTCCAAACTCGTATCCCCTGTGAAACTGTTCCGCTGCACACGAGCCCCTATTGCGTGAAAGGAAAATCCTCCTTCTCAAACGCCGATAATCTTCCCCCTTTCAAACTTTCTAAGTTATTGGAATTTCTCCTTATTTCGTCGTGAAGGCATACTTAGGTCTCACTAAACGTTTGCCACTAACAAATAATCATTAACTATTTTGAACATCCCGCTACAGCCCTCTAATTATATGCTTTCAGCATCAGTTCAGAGGGCGCTGCGCACGCCACGCTTGCGTGGTGGCTCTGAAACTTTACTATTTTACGTAAAATCCTATAATTGATATTTGTTGTAAAGTTCATTTAATTCTGATGATTCCTTCATGGTGTTGAATTTTTTACAAACAGCAGTGTAAAAAAAATTTTAAAAATTACACTGCTGAAAATAGAAAGCGATTTAGGGTGTTGGACTATTTTTTGTGTGTTATTTTTATTCATTAATTAAATTTAATTATCCTAATAGAATAGAAAAAAAAAAGAAATCACATTCTCAGAAAATTGGGCCTTCCCGGGGAAATTCGAACCCACGGCCTTTGAATTAGAAGTCCAACGCGTCATCCATTGCGCTACAGGGTCACCAAGAGTGATTTTCCTTTCAATATATGCTGTTGGACTATTATTTTTGTTTGTTACTATTTATTCAATTTTAATTTAATTAAATAATTACTATTTGAAAAAACTGTTTTGACATCAAGTGTCATCCACTACAAGTTTAAAAAAAATGTATTTTAACTTGAATGGAAGAATAGATGTATTTTATTAACGATTAAAAATTTGAACAAGATATGTATGTATATGTATATATATATATAGGGAGAGAGTGAACTAATGGTAGGGAATTGAAAAATAGAATTGCAGGTCTCGAAATACCACTTCCCTGTTGACTTTGTTCTTCACAAATGATAATTGCTCTTGCCATTAATAGAACAAATTTTTAACTCAACCTTCATGATCGCATTCTAAAAAATGAATTTGAGTGATTCAGGATTTTGAAGCAGAAAATGCAATCTATTTTGTCTTTATTTCCCTTAATTCTTTCAAATTCCCTTGCGTCAATGAGAGAAACCATTATTCAAGAGGAAAATAGCTATTTGATTTTTAATAAAAGAATATTTCATTTATGGAACAAAAATATATCACTTAAAATGAGCAATAAGTTCTTTTTTGCTTGCTTATAAAAATAGACTATCATACTAAATAAAAAAAAATTAAAAGATAATTGTTTATAAGATAATAGAAATATTTAATTTGGGTTTCCTTAAAAGTTTGAACCTTTACCTTAGTCCTTTGGTTTCTTTGCTTTTTTTTCACTACTTCTACGATCGTAATTTCTGAACATAGACTCACGTTTTATTATGTTTTTAATTAGGTGTTAGCTCACTTTTAAAAAATATTCAAATATAAAATTCGATTTCAGAATTTTTTTAACTCAAATTGCTAATAGTATTGTTATCAGAAATTCATCAACTTTGTGATAGCGGTCGGTTCCTGCTTGACTCTGAACCCCTTGTCTACCTGTAAACCCGGCTAGGTGTGTGGGAGAAACAGAATGATCCACAGACAGGATTTCAATCTAATTAATTTATTGTTACCAAATATCAATCAGACACAATAACAATCTAGTTAAGGTAGGAGATTAAATAATAGAGCGCGGAGGTGAGATTCTATAACCCGGGGATACTACTACAGACCCTCAACTGAATCTAAGACAGCTTAAGTATGCTCAAATATAACTACATAGCACACTAATAAGCTAACCTCTAATTAATCAAGCACACAATACCTGTACTTTTTATGCATCGGATCCTACACTGGAAACTTGCAGGTGATCTTTATCAGGCTTGATCGATGTTGTTGGATCCAAGCTCTGTAATCTTTTTCCTGGACAACTCCAAGACCTCTAATTCAACTATCTTTCAATCTTCAACTAACAAGATAATTCGCAGACTCTACGCTAACTCCTACTTGCCAACTCCAACGTGCCAACTCACAAACTCGCGAAAACGGAATTTATATAAAATACTTCATTTATATAATCTAGCTTTCTTGGTCGGCGAATGTTGGTTCAATTAATTATTTTTCCACAGAATAGTGGGGAAGGTGTTAGTACATTCGCGGATAGAACCGTCACAACTTGCTGTCATTGAAGCTATCCAATTAGAAATGTTTGCTAATATTTACTCAAGAAATTAAGTTTTGGTAATGAAAAAGTTTTGCAGCGAATACATTTTCAGGATAGATTTTGTTTTTCCGTTTTTTTCGTAAAATGTTTAGATAATGACATAAGATCTCTAATGGCATCCGGTAGGAATAGTAATAGAGAATATTAATTAAATTTACTAGGTCAGTGCTTCTCAAACTACAATATTTGTGACCCAATATTCAATCATAATTTTAATAGCCACCCCCCTTCTTATAATAACAATTCCATAATACTATACTTTGACGCTAAAGCTATAATACGACATTAACTTCTGGAGTGCCACTGACGAAGTAAACGTCTAGCTCATCCAAAGCGTTAATTACTGTGGAAGACGTATATATACGTCTCTTCGGAGTACGATCTTTTCTGTTCACTGCTATCCATAAAAATATTCCGAAGACTCTGGAATGCAGTAAAAAGACCTCGACAGTGTGTGTTTGTGAAGGATTTACTTATTTCAGGGGATTTTCTTATTCATTCATTTGCCATAATTTTTTATCGGCAGTAAAAATAAACTTATAAGCCAAACAAATTTTCGAGATAAGTGTTAATTTTTGTAAATAATTTTATACATATCAAGAACATGGGATAATATATTGCACAGTACTGATACATTTATAAGTGTATTATATCAGTTCAAATGTGTATTTTATTTTTTATTATGTCAGAATATATTTTCTTTTGTTTATTTTCTATAAACTAATAATTTTTGTAAATAATCTTTTACTTACGACTTTTCAATATTCTCGCACCTTCCCCCTTGTAGATTTATCAAGCCCCATAGTTTGAGAAACGATGTACCAAGTTATAATTTTTGAATATTTTGTTTCCTTGATCTTTGTTCTTTTTTTAAAAACATGTCTCTAATAAAAATAACTTAATGAATATATATATATATATATATATATATATATGTATATATACTTTCATATATTTATAGATAATACCGCTTGCAATCATTGTGCAAGATATCAGTTCAAATTACCTTCGGATAGCAAACCCGTATCATCTACGCATCTATGGATACAAAAGAAGATTCAATCTCTACCCGTACGAGTGATGGCTTGTTTTTCTTCTATGCAAGAAGATCAACCCTGCGAAAATCAAGAACAGCTGCTTGAAGTTAAAAATGATTCAGCCTGGTCCGCATTTGAGCTTCCTTTAGAATTTCTTACGAATTCTGGATCTGATCCACTGTTCTGCACCGTGGAAATTTTGGGTGAGCCCTTTTTATATATTCCTATCTCAAAAATAATTTTCCTTTTTTGTTGAGAACATTGTTGATAAAGAAGTAAATGGGACCACGTTATGCTTTGAATGAAGTGAAGATTAATTAAACTGAATTTTCGAGTATTTTACCTGAACCTTAATAGCCGGAAAAGGGCATATTGTTTATTGTCTTGCAGTTACATTCTACAGGATTCCCTGGTGATTTCATTTTTATTTCAAATAACAACTAGGCCATGAGTAGCCCAGTGGTTAGAGCATCGGACTACAGACCGGAAGGCCTGGGTTCGATGCCACCAAATATCCGCCGAGTACAAAACGGAGAACGTGCTCGATAAATCAGTGGGTCCGAATGGTGTCGCCAACTATCTTGTTGTGTGAGCAAAAGCGTACTGTCACCTTCATGAGGACTCAAAGCTTAGGCTAACGACAGGCGTACAATATAGCCAGATGCCATGATGAATTTCGTGGGCCTAGATCTGACTACGTCAGTCAGGTGGCATTAGTAACAACAACAACATTTAAATAAACGTATTTAAAGCTTGAAAACCTTCTTTGTGTGTGGTTGGTAAGATACTAAATAATTTGTGAACAGTAGTTTTGTATTATCTTTCAATAGTATTTCTTCAATAATTTCAGGCACAGCCCAAGAGAAAAAAATTCTATCTTTTCAAAATGCAACAAAACCAAGAAACTATATGTTTTTAATACCAATTTGAGTCCAATGTCTCGTGCTAAAAACAAAGGAACTCCCTTTTCTCCCGTGCATAGACCAACACCTTGCTTTTTCATAAATAACAACCCTCCCCTGGATATGCGGAGAATGGCACCAAATACTTAATAATCCACCACCAACAGTAACCAGATATTACAAGTTTATGAAAGAAGATTTAGAAAAAAATTTCGTTTAGATACAGTTTTATGGATGGAGTTGTTCATCATATGAAGATATTCTGCAGAAAGGGAATAAACACTATATACGTATATAAACAAAAAATAATCTAAAGGTAATCTCTATTAGTTTGATTCGCACTAAAAAGCATAAAATAAAATAATGATATGGTTTTTTGACCACAGCACTAAAAAAAATGCAGTTGCTCTCAGGATCTTTCTAACACTGCCCCAATAAAATTTAAAGTAAAAATTTGAGAGAAAAAATAGTCGATCTCTCAAAATTATCTCCTGCGCTAACCATTGATCTATTTGTTTCTCTACTCTACTTCCATTTCCTCAATAAAAGATAATGTACGTGACCTTTGACAAACGAGTTATTCATGAGACAGGATTACTTTCATTTTCAAAGCTTTAGTTTTCTGTTTTATCTGGAGTATGATTGGTACTTAGTATTATCGCAACAATAGCCAACTCTATCAATAACTCGCCAAGTTGATCACCTCGATTTTCTATGTGACGTACGCGCTGAATTGGCAACCAGGTGCTTCATTTTATATAATATCGCCAATAGATTGCAATAATAAGTAAGGGCCATTCAATTTTCAAACAAGTGTATGGACTTTATTTATCCCTAATACCAGGGGAAGGCAGACTTTTCCAGGTTAAGGGCTACTTCTAATATTTTTAAAGTATTACGGTTCACTCGATGGGATAGGTATGTATAAAAATTGGTATTAAAATACCCTTTGGTATTAAAATTATATGTTTTCTTTTATTAACACTTGTTTTCGACATTGCAACCCTCTTTTAAAATATGACAGATTACTGTTTTTACTGTAAAAAACACAAGTAACCCGAAATTGTGAAGTAGAATGCTTGAACAACTCTGAGCTACTGCTAGGCCATAAAATGTGAACGTGTGCAATGCACAGCGAGCATATGTCAACCGATGAATCTGAAACCAACGTACGTACTTATATTTGTTCGCTGCCAAGTCCTTCGCCATCGCAGGACATGTCATCAAAACGAAAACCCAATCCCTAAAAAGCGTGGGGTTGTGGGATGATGTCTCGATAGCCAATCCCGTGTTATCATAGGAAGAACTGAGCAAAATTCATTCTCTCCTTCAGTCGGTATGTAGGGAAAATTTCCTTTCTACGGCTGGCATCGCAGTAATCGCTTTTTTCCGCTCCATCGGCCACGAACGTGTTAACTGTCATCGTTCGCTTCCAATGAAGGTGCAAGTGTCGTCTACACATTTATCGAATCATTTCCTTTAGTTTATACAGTCGCATCGTTTGTCAAAAAGTCAATTCTCCCGCCTAGCTGGAGTTGGTGTTCCAAAACTATATTTCTTTTAGTATGCACGTGTTAGTAAATTCGGTCACTCCAAAATGCCCTGGTGGTACACTGGTCGATCGCGATCGACTTAATCCCTGCCTTACATATCGCAATCTGATGTATGCGACCCTTCATAGCAACATTTGTCGTTCGCTTTCAGTAAAAACAAATCCACATTTTTCCTCGGATAAACTAAACACCCCCGCTGATCATTCTGACTATTTTTTTTTTAAATTTTTTCCAAATATAGCCGATTACTTAATTTCGCCATCTATCTTCCCCTTCTTCTAATTCAGATTTTTAAAAAAATAAACTTTCAAGAGCATTAATACATTTCACAACATGTTGCTGCAAGTAATTGCTGTTCCCCTTCTTTCTCATCGATGAGATAGTAAATTTTGATCCATCAGCTATTCTCCGTACCCCCCCCCACCCCAAACTACTAATTAGCCCTATTTTTTGGATTTCTTCGTACTACACACACGTATCTTTTCTTTTAACATGAATAATATCTCTCCATGACTCGTTGGACCGTAACGGATATCCTCATTTAATCAACTTAAAAAAGAATAACGAAGATTGTAATTTCTAACACTATCAGTTTCAGCATCTTTCCTTTATTGGAAAGCACATTATTGAAAGATTATTATATTTGGTACTTTTCCGTTTTGCCGGCGTAAAGTCGCCAAAAACGATGCAACCGTTTGATGCATTTTAACAAATAATTTTTTCAAGTGTTTTCTTTTTCTAGAAAAATTAAATAACATATTTTGAAAGCAATATCTTTCATAGATACTTTATCAGTAAATTTTCAAATTATCTTTTTTGTGATACTTTTCCGTTATGTATAAGTTTACTGTAAAATTTGACGGTACTTTTCCGTTAAGCCGGTGCAAGCGATAAAGTAGCCAAAAATGATGCAACCTACTCCAAACGGAATATTCCCGCTGGTAACCTTTTACAACCACATCTTCCAAGACAAGTTGCGGTCTTTTCTTATCACGAACGTCTTTTTGTGTAAGAAAACAAAAATTGATGAAAAAACCAAAGGGAACAAACATTTATAACACTTTTTTTATACTTACGTACAATCACAACGATACCAACGTTCAAGATAACTCGACAAGTGGGCAACCCAGATTTCGTATCTGTTGAACGCGCTGAATTGGCAACAGTGCGCTTCGTTTCATGTATTATCACTCCAATCCGGTTGCGTTAATTCGTAAATACCTATTTATTTTTTATGTACATATTGTGTGTTTTCACCAATAAAGCCTGCTTGGCAAGATTTGAGCCGTCAAAACAGAAAAGCACCTCTTTTAATTCCTACTATTAGTTCTTTTCTCTGCGTATGTAAGGATAATTAAATTAGACCTAAAATTAAATCCCCTATTCAACTTTTAACATTTATTTTCTGTTACATCTTCAAGTATTAAATTTAGTATCCACTTCTTTAGAAGAACAGATGGCCCTAAACAGAACTTTTATCCCCGACCATTAATTTTTATTACCTCGTATGTCATGCTTAACTTTCAAATATATTCTTCAATCAGAAGTGTACTTCAGAACATCTGTCTGGTGCTGCAGACTCTTATACTTAACGCGTGTCGGTTTCTCTGTTAGAATCAGACGCCGAAATGTTTCGTTGAATAAAAACCGTTTTTACAAAATGACTTGATGTTGACTCAGAAACACGACAGCTATATAAAAATATAATATTAATCCCTTTATTAATTTTATTTTTGATTTTAAATGTATACTGCATTATTTCTGAGAAAATTAGAACTAGCTGCAACAGATGGCGCAGCAGGTTTTTCTAATGAATTTTGTCTTGGGTTCAAATACTTATTTTTTGAACTTGTAGAGGATAACGATATTAATACAATTTTTTCAAAAAAAAATTCATTAATTAAACTTAATTAACTAAAATAAAATTTTTCTTTGTTGACCTAAGTAGGAATTGACTTTATTCATTTATAATTATTATTTTTTGTATTTTTTATGTAAGCACATAGGATCTAAGTTTTAGATCATTTTCCCCCGATTCTTAACATTAAAATATTTCATGATTGATTTTTTCCCTTGTCTTTTTAGGATTATCAAAGCAAGACTATGGAGACCAAAACCCCGTCATCGTTGCAAACTTAAACTCTGTAGCAGTCAAAAGAGTACGAAGAAATACTAAAAATGACTCCAAGAAAAATTGTACCTGTTGTCTCCTGGATTATTACATCTCTTTTAAAGAGCTAGGCTGGTCTTGGATAGTAGCTCCATTAGGATTTAATGCGAATATGTGTTACGGCAAGTGCGATTATGAGCTTGATTCCTATCCCAGCAATTATCATAGAATGATGAGCAAAATATTATTTAACAAAGCTAGTTCAGATGACAACTCCGATAATTTGTGGACACCGCACTGCAGTCCAACGAAATTGAGACCCCTTTACGTTGTATATATTACCAGTGATTCACCAAACAAAAATTCTTCTAGTCCATATGTTCACCACATAATCCCAGACATGATAACAGAATCATGCGGTTGTTTTTAGTTCCTCTAAAGAAAAAGATTTATTATTCTTCAGATGCATTTCAAAATGTAAGAGATTTATAATGAAATGACTGGGCAAATATCTGTATCTCAAGTTGCTTAAGAATGTTTCTTTCTCTACAATGATGCCATTCGTAACAAAATAAAAACTCTGTCCAAATAAAAGCTGTGGAATTTCGAAAGATTTCATAACTTCATTATTGTTTTTCTTCTATTGTACACGACCAAAAAAATGCAAATTTTTATGAAATTTTTAAAGTTGTATTTATAATTTTTTATAATGTTATTAGTTATAGTTTTTACTATCGTAATTCTGTAATTTTGTTTACAAATAAAAAAATATTATCTGAGATTATATACCATAGAAAGAATTCCAATTTTTATTTTTAAAAAAGTATGTTCTCTATCTTTGAAGTTAATTAATTTTAGACAAATTCAAAGAAAATAACGAGAAAAGAATGAAAAAAAAACACATTTTGAATTTTAACCTAAATAATGGTATAAAATTTATAAAACCATTTGCTGTTTCAAATAATTTCTTTAAAATATACTTTATTAATTCGTTTGAAATAATGCTTCTCAGTTTTGTTGTGGGAAATTAAGAAAGCCACAAAAAGTTCATAAATACCTCATACACTTAAAATGTTCTTATACTAGTCTTGATCAAAACTATTTTTTTTTATTAACTCATCATTTCTTAGAAATTAAAAAGTATACAGAAAATTATTTTATATTAAAATACACGTTTCCTTCTGATTTCAGAAGGAAAAAAATGATCCTAGTTAGAAACTGAAAGAATGCACACCTTTCTGAGAAATTTTTCAAAAAATATTTACACTTCGTTCATGTAGCACAAAATTTATTTCAATACGAAAATCAGAAAATTGAGAGATTTATAAAATCCCTTTTACTTTATTCTAATTCACATTTTACATGTTTTTTCTCTCTCCTTACTATTTATTAATAAAATGGGTTTAAGTTATCTGATTACCCTAAAACTGTGAATTTTGTCAAACATTGACAAATTTTGTTTTATGATTTTATTTTATAGGCCATATTATTAGCTTTATACAAAACCAAATTTATTACTTTACGTTCACTAGAACAAAAACTACAAGTATTTTAGTAAAAGCAGATGCCATTACTTTAAGCAAGATGTCATACTTTAAAAACGTTTTACTCGAAATGTGTTTTTTTTTATACTAAAACGGGGCCAGCGTTTGCTAAGAAAGTTTTGAAAATGATTAGCTGAAATTTTTTGTGTACATTCTGTATAATAGTAGAAGTGTCTTAACTTTCAGATTTATCAATCACTCTTTTATTACAAAATTTACAAACCCTTATGTGAATATAATCACTGTTTTCTTAAGCAATTTCATATAATAACAAAGATAAAGTGCTCTAGTTTTTATAAAAATTAAAACATCTCCTATCCTGAAGGTCATTTCAAAAATGAATAGCATACCTACTCATCAGAATTGAAAAACTTCATAAACTTTTGGTACAAAATGGATTGTGTCAAATTAATGTCATAGATTGTGACATTAGTAGATTTCTCCTGTAATATCCAGAATAATTCCTATGGCCACCAAATCGCAAAAATGGTCGCCAAAAATGATGCCAAATTGGCTTTATCAAGATTTTGCCAAATTTAAATTGAATCACCATTTTGTGTAAGAAACGGCATAGCTTGCCGTTTTATATATTACACAAATTTAACATAAAATAAGTACAACATACAGTAATGTAAACGTATTACACATCCAAATATAAATCATTTACACTATTTTAAGCTTTCTTTACACAAAATTCGTAACTATACGAACTCTTTACCAAAACTTAAGTGTCTCATTGTGAGGATAGCTTGAAACATATACTTTTTTCATAAGTGCGCATCGAAATTGAATGAAACATGCGTAAAAAGCTAAAGAGTAAATTGAAAATAAATCAGAGGTGAGCACAATATCAGCAAGGTGTGATAATTTATACCCGAAACTTAAAGAATTCATACATCAAAATATGGAAATGTTACGAGCGGAGTAAGATTTCACCAGATGTGCCACTTTTATCGATTAATGAAAATCGGGGCATATCCTTGACTTAGAATGAGTGCCTATCTTATTAACTAGTCGGTGTATATGTTTGAAAGAACAGGGGTCGGCAACCTTTTAGCTGTGACATGCCAAACCAATTTACCAATAGGATTCAGCGAGTCACACAAAAGGACATTTTTGAAACAATTTGAATCCTGCGATAATACAGGCAGAGTTAGGGAATATACATAAATAATACAGATTTACAGTTTTATTATACATTAATTTTGCATCATTTAAAGATATTTCTTAACATAAAAATAAACAGTATAAAATGTAAATATTTCTTCAACATAAATAGAAAAATTAAAATTGTACATATAATATGTATTTTTAAACATAAAAAAAGAAATATACAGCAGAAAATATAGGTATTCTCCTTCATTATAATTAAATAGATAAATAAGCATTTCAATGCAATCCTAGGGTTTGTACCGCACTACTTCATATTGCAAAATCAGGGGTTTAATTTGTGACTTTCAATTTGACACGATTTTGACCCTTCAGTTGTTAAAAATTCCTTTGTGAACTCAAAATATTTTTCATAAGAGAAAAGATCTGTTCACTTAGATATATAGAACTAAAAGCAGAATACATGCAATTTTACCTCTTCAATCTCACCAGCAATGACATTCGATAATTTACAAGAGTTCTCTTTAAATTTATCTTTAAAATATCTCTCAGATATTTTCGTAATTCATTAAATGTCCATAATTTTGAAGATGTTTGTCAAATAAGAATCACTCTGTATCGATCAACTTCCCTTCACTCAAAAATTGACAAATTTGTAGACTAGTGTAGAGTGCCACTGAGAAATGTGGCCCGCGTGCCATAGGTTGCCGACCCCTAGTCTAGAAAATCATCAGGGTATTAATTTCGCAAAATCGTTAGAACTGTTTAAATGACGTAGAAATCCTGTACTTTTAGGCAATTCTATGGCAGTTCCAAGAAAAAACGTACTTTCATAGGTGATTTAACTAGCTGAAAAACCGGGCGTGAGAAGGAAATTGTGTGGTTTATAATAAAGCATTATTCTATAATTAAAATACAAATTCGAGGATATGAAGTATTTATACAATGTCTACACACCATTACTTGCTAAAAAACAAACGAAGCATTTTAAGGATACGCTGCAAAAGTTCAGAGCAATTTTTTCTTTTTGAGCATTCATACTAGAATGGATACTAGGCTTTTTAAATACTAATTTTTGTAAATAATTTACTATATAAGAACGAAGAAAGTATAAATTATATCTGAAGAACAAAGAAAGTACAAATTATATTTGAAGAACAAAAAAAGTACAAATTATATTTGAAGAACAAAGAAAGTACAAATTATATTTGAAGTATCCGTCGTTGTAGGATGAACGATTGTCCCTTCTTTTTTTTAACTTTCCAATCTCGTTCAAAAACCTCCAAGCTATTTAATCAGAATCAGCACGTTTTTGAAAGATTCACTTGTTTGAAACCTATTTCATAAAAATTCACACAGAGCACTTCTTTGGATGGAAATAATGTCATAACCCTATACATATACAATCTTTCAAAAAAAAAAAAAAGAATGCACCCAGAAGAGATTGAGACATTATCGCGAAACCTGTCAGGAATGTAGTCTAGTTAGAGATATTCAAATGATTAAAATTTAGGCGCACATGAGACAAGGATAAGCGTGCTGTGCACATATCAGGTATGCAGTTGAGAGTTTAAAAATATGTCTTCCAGGGCCATTCGATTATTCAAACAAATCTTTCGACTTGGATGGATCGTAGTCTCACGAGAGATGACTAGGAGAAGTTATCGGTTGTTGTTGTTGTTTCTTATCCCAGATGTTGTAGCTCAGCTACACATCTCCATAAAACCAAAAATCTCCAAAAAATCCAGAAATAAGATAGGATTTCCTAAAGCCTCGTCATATGAAAAGCCCAAACAATTCAGAATATGACTGGGAGAGGCCTGATCAGCCTCGCACCTAGGACATTCTGGGAAGACTTTCCGGCCCTGTTGACTTGAGAGCAGAGACTTGATGTGGCCACTAAAAAAGCGTGACAGAGCCGTCTATTGACACCTAGGAATATTAAGCTGGTAACATCAACGAGGTTTTTTTCCCAAACCACCAAGGGTGAGCAGGGGATATTCTCCAAAATGCATTCAATTCTAACCTTTTAATAGAGGAGAGTTCAGCAAAAATTAGACATGTATCACCCAGCAAAGTGTCAGCAGTGGCAGACTTGGCCAAACTATCGGCTATCTCGTTACCATTCAATCCAATATGGAAGGGGACCAGGGGACCCATTGAAAGTATATACAGTGTCTAGAAGAAAATAGAACCACAACATCCAGAATATTTAGGCTTTTCATATCCACAACAATTTCCCAACAAGAAAGGTGCTGTATAGAAGCACGGCTGTCAGTTAAAATCCAAATGTCCATAAAGACAAGGTCAGAAGCAGTGACAATAAATTGTAATCCCCTATAAATTGCAATAAGTTCAGATCTAAAAGCAGAACAGTAGTTAATATTCTCTCTCTCTCTCTCTGTCTCTCTCCTCATCTTGATGTCAAATGTACTATCGGATGTCTCAGTGAGCACGCCGCTTCCAGAAGTACCATCGGTGACTACGAACAATTGTCCAACTTTGAGAGGGGGCTCATAGTAGGCATCATAGAAGCAGGTTGGTTGAACAGGCGTATCGCCCGATACCTCTGTCGAAGCGATATGGTGTTTGCTCGGTGTTGGCAACAATGGATAACGAAAGGGATAGTCTACCGTCGCGGAGTTTCAGGGAATCCCAAGGACACAAATGCGCACGATGATTCTCCCCGACAACGTCACTAGAATCGGCCCTTTACCATCTTCCAGACATCCAGTGGTATCAAGGGAAACCATTCGAAGATGACTGGTCCATCTAGGTATAAGGTACCGACAACTATTAAGACGCCTACCACTGGCCCCACATCATAAGCAGTATCGACTGGTTTTCCCAAATATTGAAAATCATTTCAGAAAAAAAAAGGTACACGATGGAATGATATCAAAAGAGAGTTTCCAGAAACTATCTTCTGTTTCCTAAATATCTGTTAGCTTAGATTGCAAACCTCATAAAGAAATTGACATTATGAAAATATCTCAGGCCCCAAGGTATTTTCATGCTCTACGTACATGAAAAAATTTTAATACTAAGAAAACAAGAAATAGTTCTTCCGAAGTCACAGCTTCGATTTAATACCGAAAGAATTTTCTCCAGTTTTCTTTTCAAAAATTGATATGAACTTTATTAAGCATTTAAATTGACAAAGTTAATGCTGGATCAAAATGGTCTTCGCTAAAATGAGACAAACAAACTGTTTATTTTAAATAAATTAACTTGAAGTCTTAAGCATTTCAACTTTGACTTCCAAATATTTCACCCTGATTGGTTGAAATTACTGGAATCCGATTATTTGAAGGAAATTCTTTCTTTTAATGTGAGATTTTACAGCGACTGAACGTGCTGTAAAACTGCTCTGGGTCGGATTGTCGAATCGACCACTTACCCCGCCAAGCTTTTTCTCGCCAAATCGATAAATGCACCAAATCTGTGTGTGTGTGGTAACCCTCCTGATTTATGTATCAGTGAGAGAGAGGTCGGATTAGCACAATTTCGCGCATGCGCAGTACGTTTCTTTAATTGAACAGTTTTCCCAGAAAATTGGAGAAATTTCAATGGATCATTTTCGCGCATGGGCAGTACATTTTTATTAGTTTTAACATTACCGTTATTAGTTATTGCTCATGTGCAGTACATTTTTAACAGCCTTTTGTCTTTTAAACCGGAACTTTTCCTCTTGCTCCTAAAATTCCATTAAGGCAGCTGTTTTTTTTTTTTCGCTTTGTTTTTTTGTTGTTGAATCTTTTTTCCAGGTAAATTTAATTTTTTTTTCTCTCCGCATAAATTTTTACAGATTGTCACGATATCCAGCGATGCCATTAGAGAAAATCTGAATGAATGCATGAAAAAGTACGATGAGTATTCTAAAAGGTTGTTTTGCCCTGTTTGGAAAGAAAGCGATTTTAGAATGATGAATGAAAGAGTTGACATCGTATGCATGTATAGTTGTATAGTTGGATCATCGTATGCATGTGGAAAAAGTATGTATTTGAAAGAAAGAACGAATAAGAAAGTAAATGAGGATTTTGAATGGTATTGCAGGAATCAGTCGAGTGTGAAAGAGGAAAATCATTATGTGTAAGGAAAGGGTCTTGGTTTGAATTAAGTAATATGGATATGAGTGCATTTTTATTAGTGATGCGAAAATGCCTCAGAAATATGCAGTCGCATCATTAATGTCGGAATAAAAGGGCAGAGGTAGTAGATGATGAAATAGATACTTAATTTTTTTAAGGAAAGTGAAATTATTTCCATTTTTAAATGCATAATTTATGCAGCTATTTTCAATTTCAAAACTTAAAAATGTTATTGTTTAATGATTCCGATTCCACCACCTTGAATTTCGCGCTTTAAAATGCTATTTTTTAATAATTTCCCATCCACCATCTTGAATTTTGCGCTTGGCGTTGCGTGTTGTGGTTGGGTTGCTACTCCAAAACACAAACGCAAAAAATCGCCAAATTGGCAATTTTAACGAATTTGGCGGACCAGAGGCCGGAGGTTCAACAATTTCACCCTGCTCTGTCCTTCTTGACAAAAAAAGGCTTTAATTTCTTGATTTGGCATTTCGATCTTTATTTCTCGTTGCTTCATCTTATATGTTTATCTTATTGAACTATTTTTTTTTCAATTAAGATTTGTTACTTTTCTGTAGCATTAGGCTTAAGTTTTACACGGCGGATCTTCAGTGGATCTTCAGTCAACCACGAGTTCATGACCATAACCACTGAACCCCTTGAGAAATCTCAATTTTGTTCATTCATCCCAAAAGTATCCACTTTATCTAATTGTATGTCTTTACAAGTGTATTAGTTTCATAAAACATTTTAGAGAAATTTTTCGTATTCATTATATCTGAATTTTTAGTAAATTTTTTTCGCTTAAAATAAATCTAATTTTCTCTGTAAAACGAATGAAGTACCATATTTCTTTAGAAGTCCCTAACATTTTATCGGTTTGCAAATCTGTTCCCTTTCAAAAATGCCTAAAATGACAACGATTTTTAAAACCACGTTAATTATAAGTACAGATTTCTTTAAACATTTTCTCTCTCTCTCTCTCTCTTTCTCTCTTCAAATTCTAAAAATGGTCTTTAATTATTTTTAATTAGAAGATGATGAGTGTTTTTGATTTTTGTTTTTAGGTAAATGGAATGAAATTTGGAAAGTTAATTTACCGTAAAAATAAGAGGGGGCATTGAAAATACCCTTAAATGATCAGCCTTAAAATAGTTTTAGCATTTAAAGAATGAATTAAAATCTTTGATTAAGCTATCATATGCATAATGTGTTGGTGAAACAGAAACATGTTACCCCCGCCTAAGTTCACACAAAAAAAAATATCTTTAATATTTTTAAATAGTCACAACATATATTTATTTCTACTTATGAAATATAATTGCGATTTCACGCGATATACTTGAGATTGACAGAATTTGGAATGATTAACATAGAGAGAAATCAATAAAAACATTTAACACTTTGCTATTTACATTTATGAATTGATATCATTTGATTGTCTATTCCAGACTGTATTGAATAACTTTAAACTAGTCGAAAAAAGTTGGCTCTACGAATGGGCTCGACCAGTGCTTAAACTTGGGCTTGTAACAAGGTATGTATTGCAAGTGAGAAAACTAATTAAACTTAGGCAATACCTTTAAGCTATTACAGATAAGCTACAAAAAGATAAAAGATTCAGCCCACGTCACTTGAATTAATGTGTTTTATTGTTTGACTAGTTTAATAAGTGTGTATTAGAAGCAACACAAGGACTTCTGGCCACGGATCTCGTAACTATGAACCACGGTTAAACGAATACCATGTTGACTTTTATTCTTTTAAAGAAAAGTTTTTAAAAAAAAACGGCGAATAGTAAAATTATAATTTCTGCAGTTGACAATCGTAACAGAGAGTTCTCTGTTTCTATCCTATGAATTAAATCAGGGGTTTTTAACCCGTTGCCCGCGAGACACGAATGGCCCACTGATGCCTTTTAAATGTCCCTCCGTTTGAATTTGAGGCAATTTCAAAAACAAATTGCCTTGAAAAACTCCATTTATTCTCTTATTCTTAATATTTAAAACATTTTACTGATGTGTTTAATATCCATTCGAGATGAAATTTTCTTAAAATGGCGAATTTTTCGAAAATTTCACTGTATCTTAAATAACTTTAAATATATAAAATCTGACTATACATAAAATCTCAGAAATTTTTGGAGAAAAGGTGGTAAACGTATATATATATTTATACATACACAAATATATATATATTTATACATACAAGCCATCTCTTCCCTAAGAATCATTTGTAGCCTAGCAAAAATGTTTGGACAGCTGTGTGGTTCGCGGATCACTGTGAATTTAATGATTTAGCCCACTGATTATTATAAGTTTGGCCCTCGAGGAATGAAGGGTTGTAGACTCCTAAATTAAATGAACTCGATTTTTGAGAAGAGCTCTTCGAGTTGCCGTTGATCTATAAAATACATGTTACAAGTATTCGTGTAATATCCAACAGAAAATTGATGAAAAAAAGTTTTTGTTTATTGTCTTCAGCTTACAAATGAGAAAATATGTTCATTAACGAATTAAAAAAATTATATTTGATAACAATTATACTTAGAAAACATTAAATAATTTTACAAATCTGGCTGTTATATTCCAATATAATTAAAATTAAAGGATTATTGCGTTTTGAAATAGCTTTTCAAAACTTAAGTTAATGTAAAAGTTATAAGAATTCCACGTGTAACAATATAACTTTATTATACACTCATGTCCATAAATTAAGGTTAATGAAGTTCAGCCAAAGAAAGAGACAGAAGCAAAACAAATTTGACTTATTTGTAAAGTCTATTTATTAAACAAAAGGTAAAGAGCAAAAAAGATGCTATATGTTTGACATAATTAATAAAAATTGCGATTTTTACTCCCTAGAGCAAATTTCAAAAAAGAACCTATTTACAAAAAACAGTATAACATGATTAGTATGATGGTTAATACGGAGTATGTCTCCCGGACTATGCAATACAGGCCTTACAACGCCTACGCAGGCTGAGTATCAAATTATCAATCTGATCTTGGGGAATATTACACCACTCATCAAGCAATGCCCTCCGAAGTTCGGGTAGACGGAGGGGGTTGACGGGCTGCAATTCGTCGGCCAAGCATATCCCCCATATGCTCTATTGGATTCAAGTCCGGTGAATATGCTGGCCAGTCCATACGGGTGATATCCTCCATTGAAGGCATTCGTCTACAATGTTTGCACGGTGAGGACGGGCGTTGTCACCCATAAACAGAAATTCAGCACCCATGGCGCCCCGAAACAAACGTACATGTTTTCCAGAATGACATCCCGATAGATGTGGCCTGTCATCGTTACACTCTGAACATGCAGGTCAGTTCTGGAACCAAGAATAATTCCTCCCCAAACGAGCCATCCTCCACCCCCCCCCCTAACGGTGTCATTCAATGGTGTTCTCTTGGTGGTAACGAGTACCTGGCGCTCTCCATATGAAAGTCCGGCGAGAATCAGACTGCAAACTAAACCTGGACTCGTCGGGGGAAAATCACACAAGACCACTATTGCGGTGTCCACAATGCATGCTCTCTACTCCAGGTTAATCGCAGGCGACAGTGAGTTGCGGTAAAGGGAGCATATCTGACAGGCCTACCAGGATATAGACCTATGTACCCTAAGCGTCTGTACACGATCTGCCTTGAAACTGTCGTACCGGTAGCTGAAGAGAGCTGACGAGACAGGTCTGTTGCTGTGCTCCGTCTGTTTCTTTTCGCAGTAACTGCCAAATACTGGTCCTCATTCGGCGTTGTAACTCGGTGGCGACCTGTTCTGTAACATCTACTCACATTACCATCATCTTGGAATCGTTGCCAAAGCCTGGAGATGACACTCTGGGCGATTCCAAGTTCCTCGGATACTTCCACATGGGTACGTCCCCATTCCAGTCGTCCGATAATTCTGCCACGTAAAAAATCATCCAAATGCTTCCTTTGTGCCATAACTATGCGGTTATTGCACTGAAAGGCTTTTAAAGCGCTTGTGAACAATTTTACTTCTTTGCCACCATTCCTTATATACCCCTCTCTTACACTCTCGTCATTGTGACGTACTATCCGCGCCATCTGGTGGTTTCCTGTAATTTGCATATTCTTCTTCAAGATGTGTGTGATAATTGTACAAGTGAAATTCTTATTTTAGAAACCAATTTCTGTGTGATTCTGAATTATCCTTAATTTATGGACATGAGTGTAGTTTAGCCTGTACATTCATTCAACAATAAAGTTTTTCATTTCATGGTAGCAAAAATTCTTACTGAGGTTCATAAGAAATGTTATATAATGCTTTCCATATTGCTCATTAAAGCCATCGAAGTTAATTTAACATATATTTTAGTATTTCTTTCTCTTTTACAGTGGCGGTGAAATGTTGGCGAAAGCTGTTAGATACACATATTTCCACTGTGAGCTTTTGAGAAGTATGGGGACAGTCATGAATAAAGAGGCTCTTATTTTGGTAAACCGATTGCAGGGAGAAACAGATAAAGATTACACCGAAATCGATTTACTATTATCGCTTTGTTCAATGGATATAATATGCGGTATGAAACTAGAGTTTTTTCAATTTCTACAATTAGCTCTCTCTCTCTCTATATATATATATACTAGCTACATGGCGCGGCGTTGCACGGGTTGTTTCAAGTGTATAGATTTTTGCCTTTAAAATTTCCTCTTCCCATCTTGGTGTAAGCACTTCCTGATGTGTTTGTGATTTCCCGTTATTATATCACTAAAATACTCTTTTTCGAAATTTCTTCCACCTATTTGGACGGTCGGACGGGGCTTATTTCCCGTCCGATTAACATGACGTTGCACGGGCTCGTACCGAGTACATCACTTTATCCCTATGAAAATTTCCCATTTCCCTCTCGACGCCAGAACTTCAAAGAGAGGGATTTCTGTATTTACGTCTTAAAATTACCTATTTTCCGAAATTTTTTCCGTTTCTCTTTCGTGTCAGGAATATTTCTTTACCCTCATTTAGGTGTTGTACGGGCTGTTTCGAGTACAAAACTCGGTTTTCCTCTTTTTTCCCTCAGGAGAAAGATCAAATATTTCAATTTTCGATTAATAATTTACAAAACTAAAATCTAATTTTATCCAATAGAAAGCAGCCATTGTACGATTACTTTAAAATATTAATTTAGTTATAAATAATAAAAAACAATACTGTTTTAGTTTTTTTTTTAAATATATTAATTTGCATCCAAATATAGCTGCATGGACCGGGATTTTTCTTGTGTTTTTGTTATTCTGTTTTTCACAAAAGGAATATGTTTACCTACGAACTCTTCGAAAGTTACAAGGGGTGATCAAATGAAAAGGTACGAAACGACACGGTGGGTACAAATATAGACTTTATTCAAAATATACACCATAGGCCTGAGCACAACGATCCCACTGATGAACAAGCCGCAGGATTCCTTGTTCCCAGAATTCCTGTGGCTGTGACGAGACCCAGTCCTTCACAGTGTGCTTGAGTACGTCGTCCGAGTTGAAGCGCTTTCCTTTCAGGTGTTTCTTCAGTGGACCAAACACATGGAAATCGCAGGGTGACATGTCCGGACTGTAGGACGGATGGTCCAATGTCTCCCATTGGAACTTGACCAGTTCCATTTGTGTGACTCTGGAGACGTGTGGACGCGCGTTATCATGGAGCAGAACCACACCCTCCGTGAGCAGCCCCGGTCTTTTATTCTTGATGGACCTGCGTAGGCGTCGGAGTGTCTCACAGTACACAACGGAGTTAATGCTTTTTCTGTGCTCGAGTAATTCTGTGCTCGCATCATTTGGATGCCGCTTTTTATAAGAGCCTTTGCTCTCTCCTGCGCATGCGGGCACCCGCGCATGATCCGATCCCAGTCAGAGTCTCCAATGGCATCCCGAGATGTCTCGCTACATTCTCCCTTGGCGGAATATGCAAATATTTAACTGTTTCATTTTTATGTCGTTTCGTACCTTTTCATTTGATCACCCCTTGTATCTTTCCGCAGATGCACTATAAGCCCTCGAATTCTTGTATTCTGTGCCAGGCTTAGCACCATTAATTATTATTGGCAAGTGGCAATTTTGACCGTTATTTTCGTTTTTTAAGGTTCCCCGAAACGAAAATCTACCCTTTTTTAAAAACAGTTTTATGAATAAAAAATGCCAAAAGATAGAAATTTTCAAAATTTCGTGAATTTTTATAGAAGTTATACAATATTCCGGTACAAATTAACTTGGAAGCATTGGAAAAGGTAAAAAATGTACCTATCTGCTTAACAAATAGTTTTATCTCTTTTCGGAATTTAAATTTAAAAAATCCATAGGTATTTAGGTTCTAGAAATCTCCTTTCCCTCTCTACGCCAGCACTTCTAGGAAAGTGATTTCTATATTTATGTAATTAAAGTTCCCTTTTTCCAAAATTTCTTCCACTTCTTTTCCTTGACAGGAATATTTCTTTTCCCTCTTTTAGTTCGGTGTTGTAAGGGCTGTTTCGAGTATAAAACTGCATTTCCCTATTTTTTCCCCTCATGCATAAGATCAAATGTTTCTATTTTCGATTAATAATTTACAAAACTAATCTAATTTTATGCAATTGAATGCAGCCATTTGACGATTTTTTTTAAATAATTAATGTAGTAAGGAATAATAAAAAATACTGTTTTAGTTTTAAAAAATATTAATTTACATTTATATATAACTGCATAGCCTGGGATTTTTCTTGTTTTTGTAACTGTTTTTCTTATACTGTTTTTTACATACACAAGTAATATGTTTGCATGCGAACTCTCCAAAATTTTCTTTCCTCACATACTCCATAAGACCTCAAATTCTTGAATACCGTGGTGTAGGCTTACCACCATTAATTATTATTGGCAAGTGCTTTTTTTTTATGGCTGCATGGTCCAACGCTGCACGGGCTTTTACGAGTGTATAACTTTTTGCCTATGGAAATTTCCACTTTTCCTCTCGGTGTCATTACTCCCTCGTTTTTGTGTGAATTCAATATTTTGTCATTAAAATTCCCTTTTTCGAAATTCCTTTCCCGTTGTCACAAACTCCCATTTTCTTAAAGCGACAGCAGCGCCACCTTTGTAAAAGGAACTAAAACATTCAGAACTAAAAATGGACGCGTAGGAGGAACATATTGAAACTACGCGGTAGAAACTAAAATAGATATAGATGCTTAGAAATGTTATTTGTTTAGATTAATTAGTGTCGTGTATTATTATTATGTGTGCTGTAGAAATTAAAAACATAGAAATTCATAAAGTGCCTTTTATTCATGGACTTTGACTTAAATCAATGTGTGGCAGCCCTCTAATGACAAGGTAAGCCATTTTACCTTGATTGTTTTATTCATTTTAAGTAACAAAAAATGAAATCTGGTGCCCGAACAGGGACTGCCACTTAAAAAAGTACTTTGTGAACATTTTTTATTTATATGCGCAAAAGAATAACTTATATGATATTTTGCATGCTTGAAAACAAAAGACTCTCGCACATAATAATCTTTTGAGAAATTGATATATTTGATATCTATACAATTATTGATATAAATTTCACGATTTTAAATAACTTAGTATAGACTGAAGTGAACAAAAATGGCATTACAATCTCCAAGTCAAATTGATTCAGATGAATTAACACTAAATAAATTGAAACGTAAGCGCGGTTGTTTACGAGGAGCAGTAACGAAACAAATAACAAAAATCGAAAGTGACATCTTAAAGCCAGACATAGCAGTCAAGGATTTAGAAGAATCTATAGAACTTTTAACTGAAAAGGGCAAAGAATTAAAATTAATTGACTCCCAAATTGAAAGTCTGATTCAAGTTGATCAAATAGAAGTTGAATTTGAAAGTATAGAAGAATATAAAGAAAAAATAACCAGAACGCGATTCAAAACACGAAAATTAATTCAAAAAATTAGTAAAGGATCCAACGCTAATAATTCTTGGCTAGATAGCAATATTTGCTAAACAGCTCGAGCCAAAACGAAACACAAACAAATGAAAAGCAACGCATCAAATTACCAAAATTAACTATCCCAAAATTCTATGGCGAAAATAGTGAATGGTTAAATTTTTGGAATGCATTTAAAACTGCCATTCACGAGAATGATAATGTGTGCAAAATTGATAAATTTAATTATTTAAGATCATTTTTGGGAGGTTCTGCATTTAGCTTAATCGACGGATTAGAATTAACAGCCGAACATTATGATCATTTAATTGATATTTTGAAGCAAAGATTCGGTAATAAAAAAGTTTTAATTAATGTACACATCGATAAACTACTCCAAACCAGCCCATTAAAAAACTCTAATGATGTCAAAAGTTTTCGTAGCCTCTTTAATCATATACAAAAAAATATTAGAAGTTTAGAAAGTTTATCTGTAAAAAAAGATAGCTATTCCAGTATTTTGGTTCCCATTTTAACAAAATTATTGCCACTTGACCTTCTTTTGGAATGGACGAAATTCAGACCAGACAGACGCCAAGCGGGGAATCACGTGACAACTTTCCAACATTTGCACGTGTTTTTTATTCCCGTGTTAAACCTATGCAGTAAGTTGTTGACATTCTTGCGCTGTAATTTTATCTAATTAAAATATATGATATCATTATATTTTATGCATTATTCTAGTTTTTATATTTGTTAAGAAAAATTCTTAACAACTTTTTTGTAAAATTTCTGTTTCTTTCTTATTTATTTATCTAATTAGGTATTCGTCCGCTCCAACTAGTGTTAGATAGTATATTTATGTATAGTTCTCTTGGGGGGGGGGACACTTAGATTAGCTGATAGTTATTTTAGTTCTTAATTAATTTTGTAGTTCTTTATTTTACATTTTTGCGCAAGAATGGCTCACAGTATAGGAACAAAACCCCTTCTTTTAAAAAAAAAATTCAATTTATGTGAAATTCTCCGATATAGCGAGAAATTTTCCAGTGCCTCTGGAAATCAGAGCGTCACTACCAATGTTAGGAAAGGATTGAAGTTATATGAAACCAAGTTTGTAAGCACCATATCGTTTACTGAGCCTGATTGCTCAGTGAATGATTATTTCTTTATCACAGGCGTTGTCAAAGCAGAGATGAAGAAAAGAGTAAAATACAAGCCATCTGTTCAGATCAGAACAACTTCAGAGATAAGTTATAAATTTTCTTAACTCTCTTATAATTTAGATACCTTTTGAAAGTATTATGATTACATTGGGCTATTTACTTATGTTTGCTTTAATTTAACTCATTGTTTTGAAGTACAAAATAGGTTTTTAATAATATTAAATAGGTTTTTAATAATTTTAAATATGTAACGCACGGTATAGTTCCAAGACCGAAATGTAGGTGCCGCCATTACAGTATTGTCTTGGACCGGAAGTGTGACTGTACGAAACACTGTAGTATCGTCAGAGAGAGTTTGGATCTGGACAAGCGTGTGTCCCCATTTTCGATGTCCAATCCTGGACTATGTAAACTTTACTTATTTTCACTTATTTTCTCTAAATGTTTGTCTTGTAATTGTCTAAGTGTCTGTTCTTTGTAACTGTGCTATCTTGTATCATTAAATATATTAATTTACCCCGAGATTCTATTAATTACTTTTGGTTACCCTAAGTAATGACGCAAGCGGCAGTTACAATTGGCGCCCAAACGACGGCCCGACTCCGGCTCTCTCTCGCTTTATCCCCCCACAGCCTTAGGGGTGGAAGGGTTTGTCATCCGGACAATAAGAGGCAGCTACAATTGGCGCCTAAACGTCGGCCCGACCCCAGCTCTCTCTCGCTTTCCCCCCCCCCACAGCCTTAGGGGTGGAAGTGTTTGTCATCCCGACAATAAGAGGATTCGCACCCTGCGAATGAACATTTTCATCCAGAAAACCTGTTAACAGATAAGTGTTGTTATTCTAAATAATCATACTCTGTTATTTGTGTGTGTGTATAAGATTATTATTATTATTCGTAGTATATATTGTGTGTTACAGGAAAACAACATAATTGAATTTAAAGTTGATATTCATTTGTCAGTTTTCCTAATTTTTGAAAACGAAAATTTTCATTCTATCGGTTGATCTGATTAAAGCTAATTGAATGTTAATTATTTATGAGTGCATATTTTCTTCCTAATTAAGAATTTTATGCTAATAACACGTATATGGATTTGTTATCAAGAAATTATTCCAATTCTTATAATAATTTTTTTCCTGTTCTTTTTATGCCTAACATTAAAATAATTCTTTTGAAAGTATATGATTGATTACGAAGTATTACTATAAAACATTTGAAACCTTGTATGTTATTGATAAAGTATTTACATTTCTATTTTTATTTAAAATTTTTCGAAAATATTTTCAAGTACTTCTACTAAGTGTAAACAAGTTTGTATTATTTATAACTTCAGAGTGAATGAATTAAATTATGAACGGTATTTCTATTTAAACGTATTTGAATTGTTTTATAAATCCATTTCATGTTAACTGCTGAAACTCCTTTTGATTAATAATAAGTATTATATAAATATTATTATTTTGGTTTTGATGTACTAAAGTAGAAGATAGTTAATATTGAAGAATTTGTTTTATTTTAATCTCATTAATATTGATTTGTAAATTAATTATCACATTTGAAATTAGAGAATTTTATTGTCATTCATCTAGTGTGCATTATAGTATAGAGTATTTTTTTATATGTAAAGAAATTTTCAGATACATCAAAATTGTTTAATTATAATATTTCCAAAGTGTTTTCTGATCATTTTTATGATATATGTATTTTTTTTTTTTTTTGGCTAAAACTTTGAAAAAGTTTTTTACTTTGATTATGTATTAAAAATGATAAAAACGAAAATATTTTTATTTTTCCTTTTTGTGATTCATGAAATTTTTTGAATTGTATATTGTAAGAAAGTAAGATATTATTTTTTTGTTGCATAATACTGTACTATTATTCCGTTAGTAATATTTTGTCAAATTTAATTTTGGTCTGTTTATATATAAAATTTAAAAATCAAAGTTTAAATTTGTAATTGATTCAATGCGGAAAAAATTGAATCATGTTTCCAACCAGGGGGAGGGCCCCCATCCAATAGCAACGACTTCCATAGAAAAAGTATAGACCACCCTGGTCATGAAAGAAGTGCCGCCCCGGCAATCAAAGACTCATGTTATAGAAAAGTGTATAGACCACCCTGGTCTCAGAAGAAGTGCCGCCCTGGCAATCAAAAAAATCCTGTTACAGGAAAAGTTTATAGACCACCCTGGTCTCAGAAGAAGTGCCACCCTGGCAATCAAAGATTCCTGTCGTAGGAAAAATGTATGGACCACCCTGGTCTTAGAAGAAGCTCCTCTAAGGAAAAGAGGACGCCCCCCCCCAAAAGGAGTACCTCCTGTTTCCGAGCCGAGACGTCAACGGAACCAGAGGGGGAGTCTGTAACGCACGGTATAGTTCCAAGACCGAAATGTAGGTGCCGCCATTACAGTATTGTCTTGGACCGGAAGTGTGACTGTACGAAACACTGTAGTATCGTCAGAGAGAGTTTGGATCTGGACAAGCGTGTGTCCCCATTTTCGATGTCCAATCCTGGACTATGTAAACTTTACTTATTTTCACTTATTTTCTCTAAATGTTTGTCTTGTAATTGTCTAAGTGTCTGTTCTTTGTAACTGTGCTATCTTGTATCATTAAATATATTAATTTACCCCGAGATTCTATTAATTACTTTTGGTTACCCCAAGTAATGACGCAAGCGGCAGTTACAATTGGCGCGCAAACGACGGCCCGACCCCAGCTCTCTCTCGCTTCCCCCCCCCCACAGCCTTAGGGGTGGAAGGGTTTGTCATCCGGACAATAAGAGGTAGCTAAAATTGGCGCCTAAACGTCGGCCCGACCCCAGCTCTTTCTCGCTTTTTTTCCCCCACAGCCTTAGGGGTGGAAGTGTTTGTCATCCCGACAATAAAAGGATTCGCACCCTGCGAATGAATATTTTCATCTAGAAAACCTGTTAACAGATAAGTGTTGTTTATTCTAAATTACCAGGCTCTGTTATTGTGTGTGTGTATAAGATTATTATTATTATTCGTACTATATATTGTGTGTTACAGGAAAATAACATAATTGAATTTAAAGTTGATATTCATTTGTCAGTTTTCCTAATCTTTTGAAAACGAAATTTTCATTCTGTCGGTTGATCTGATTAAAGCTATTTGAAGGTTAATTATTTATGAGTGCATATTTTCTTCCTAATTAAGAATTTTATGCTAATAACACGTATATGGATTTGTTATCAAGAAATTATTCCAATTCTTATAATAATTTTTTTTCCTGTTCTTTTTATGCCTAACATAAAAATAATTCTTTTGAAAGTATATGATTGATTACGAAGTATTACTATAAAACATTTGAAACCTTGTATGTTATTGATAAAGTATTTACATTTCTGTTTTTATTTAAAATTTTTGGAAAATATTTTCAAGTACTTCTATTAAGTGTAAACAAGTTTGTACTATTGATAACTTCAGTGAATGAATTAAATTATGAACGGTATTTCTATTTAAACGTATTTGAATTGTTTTATAAATCCATTTCATGTTAACTGCTGAAACCCTTTTGATTAATAATAAGTATTATATAAATATTATTATTTTGGTTTTGATGTACTAAAGTAGAAGATAGTTAATATTGAAGAATTTGTTTTATTTTAATCTCATTAATATTGATTTGTAAATTAATTATCACATTTGAAATTAGAGAATTTTATTGTCATTCATCAAGTGTGCATTATAGTATAGAGTATTTTTTTATATGTAAAGAAATTTTCAGATACATCAGTATTGTTTAATTATAATATTTCCAAAGTGTTTTCTGATCATTTTTATGATATATGTATTTTTTTTTTTTTTTGGCTAAAACTTTGAAAAAGTTTTTTACTTTGATTATGTATTAAAAATGATAAAAACGAAAATATTTTTATTTTTCCTTTTTGTGATTCATGAAATTTTTTGAATTGTATATTGTAAGAAAGTAAGATATTATTTTTTTGTTGCATAATACTGTACTATTATTCCGTTAGTAATATTTTGTCAAATTTAATTTTGGTCTGTTTATATATAAAATTTAAAAATCAAAGTTTAAATTTGTAATTGATTCAATGCGGAAAAAATTGAATCATGTTTCCAACCAGGGGGAGGGCCCCCATCCAATAGCAACGACTTCCATAGAAAAAGTATAGACCACCCTGGTCATGAAAGAAGTGCCGCCCCGGCAATCAAAGACTCATGTTATAGAAAAGTGTATAGACCACCCTGGTCTCAGAAGAAGTGCCGCCCTGGCAATCAAAAAAATCCTGTTACAGGAAAAGTTTATAGACCACCCTGGTCTTAGAAGAAGTGCCACCCTGGCAATCAAAGATTCCTGTCGTAGGAAAAATGTATGGACCACCCTGGTCTTAGAAGAAGCTCCTCTAAGGAAAAGAGGACGCCCCCCCCCAAAAGGAGTACCTCCTGTTTCCGAGCCGAGACGTCAACGGAACCAGAGGGGGAGTCTGTAACGCACGGTATATAGTTCCAAGACCGAAATGTAGGTGCCGCCATTACAGTATTGTCTTGGACCGGAAGTGTGACTGTACGAAACACTGTAGTATCGTCAGAGAGAGTTTGGACCTGGACAAGCGTGTGTCCCCATTTTCGATGTCCAATCCTGGACTATGTAAACTTTACTTATTTTCACTTATTTTCTCTAAATGTTTGTCTTGTATTTGTCTAAGTGTCTGTTCTTTGTAACTGTGCTATCTTGTATCATTAAATATATTAATTTACCCCGAGATTCTATTAATTACTTTTGGTTACCCCAAGTAATGACGCAAGCGGCAGTTACAATTGGCGCCCAAACGACGGCCCGACCCCAGCTCTCTCTCGCTTCCCCCCCCCCACAGCCTTAGGGGTGGAAGGGTTTGTCATCCGGACAAAAAGAGGTAGCTACAATTGGCGCCTAAACGTCGGCCCGACCCCAGCTCTTTCTCGCTTTTTTTCCCCCACAGCCTTAGGGGTGGAAGTGTTTGTCATCCCGACAATAAAAGAATTCGCACCCTGCGAATGAATATTTTCATCTAGAAAACCTGTTAACAGATAAGTGTTGTTTATTCTTAATTACCAGGCTCTGTTATTGTGTGTGTGTATAAGATTATTATTATTATTCGTACTATATATTGTGTGTTACAGGAAAATAACATAATTGAATTTAAAGTTATATTCATTTGTCAGTTTTCCTAATCTTTTGAAAACGAAATTTTCATTCTGTCGGTTGATCTGATTAAAGCTATTTGAAGGTTAATTATTTATGAGTGCATATTTTCTTCCTAATTAAGAATTTTATGCTAATAACACGTATATGGATTTGTTATCAAGAAATTATTCCAATTCTTATAATAATTTTTTTTCCTGTTCTTTTTATGCCTAACATAAAAATAATTCTTTTGAAAGTATATGATTGATTACGAAGTATTACTATAAAACATTTGAAACCTTGTATGTTATTGATAAAGTATTTACATTTCTGTTTTTATTTAAAATTTTTGGAAAATATTTTCAAGTACTTCTATTAAGTGTAAACAAGTTTGTACTATTGATAACTTCAGTGAATGAATTAAATTATGAACGGTATTTCTATTTAAACGTATTTGAATTGTTTTATAAATCCATTTCATGTTAACTGCTGAAACCCTTTTGATTAATAATAAGTATTATATAAATATTATTATTTTGGTTTTGATGTACTAAAGTAGAAGATAGTTAATATTGAAGAATTTGTTTTATTTTAATCTCATTAATATTGATTTGTAAATTAATTATCACATTTGAAATTAGAGAATTTTATTGTCATTCATCAAGTGTGCATTATAGTATAGAGTATTTTTTTATATGTAAAGAAATTTTCAGATACATCAGTATTGTTTAATTATAATATTTCCAAAGTGTTTTCTGATCATTTTTATGATATATGTATTTTTTTTTTTTTTTGGCTAAAACTTTGAAAAAGTTTTTTACTTTGATTATGTATTAAAAATGATAAAAACGAAAATATTTTTATTTTTCCTTTTTGTGATTCATGAAATTTTTTGAATTGTATATTGTAAGAAAGTAAGATATTATTTTTTTGTTGCATAATACTGTACTATTATTCCGTTAGTAATATTTTGTCAAATTTAATTTTGGTCTGTTTATATATAAAATTTAAAAATCAAAGTTTAAATTTGTAATTGATTCAATGCGGAAAAAATTGAATCATGTTTCCAACCAGGGGGAGGGCCCCCATCCAATAGCAACGACTTCCATAGAAAAAGTATAGACCACCCTGGTCATGAAAGAAGTGCCGCCCCGGCAATCAAAGACTCATGTTATAGAAAAGTGTATAGACCACCCTGGTCTCAGAAGAAGTGCCGCCCTGGCAATCAAAAAAATCCTGTTACAGGAAAAGTTTATAGACCACCCTGGTCTCAGAAGAAGTGCCACCCTGGCAATCAAAGATTCCTGTCGTAGGAAAAATGTATGGACCACCCTGGTCTTAGAAGAAGCTCCTCTAAGGAAAAGAGGACGCCCCCCCCAAAAGGAGTACCTCCTGTTTCCGAGCCGAGACGTCAACGGAACCAGAGGGGGAGTCTGTAACGCACGGTATAGTTCCAAGACCGAAATGTAGGTGCCGCCATTACAGTATTGTCTTGGACCGGAAGTGTGACTGTACGAAACACTGTAGTATCGTCAGAGAGAGTTTGGATCTGGACAAGCGTGTGTCCCCATTTTCGATGTCCAATCCTGGACTATGTAAACTTTACTTATTTTCACTTATTTTCTCTAAATGTTTGTCTTGTAATTGTCTAAGTGTCTGTTCTTTGTAACTGTGCTATCTTGTATCATTAAATATATTAATTTACCCCGAGATTCTATTAATTACTTTTGGTTACCCCAAGTAATGACGCAAGCGGCAGTTACAATTGGCGCTCAAACGACGGCCCGACCCCAGCTCTCTCTCGCTTCCCCCCCCCCACAGCCTTAGGGGTGGAAGGGTTTGTCATCCGGACAATAAGAGGTAGCTAAAATTGGCGCCTAAACGTCGTCCCGACCCCAGCTCTTTCTGGCTTTTTTCCCCCACAGCCTTAGGGGTGGAAGTGTTTGTCATCCCGACAATAAAAGGATTCGCACCCTGCGAATGAATATTTTCATCTAGAAAACCTGTTAACAGATAAGTGTTGTTTATTCTAAATTACCAGGCTCTGTTATTGTGTGTGTGTATAAGATTATTATTATTATTCGTACTATATATTGTGTGTTACAGGAAAATAACATAATTGAATTTAAAGTTGATATTCATTTGTCAGTTTTCCTAATCTTTTGAAAACGAAATTTTCATTCTGTCGGTTGATCTGATTAAAGCTATTTGAAGGTTAATTATTTATGAGTGCATATTTTCTTCCTAATTAAGAATTTTATGCTAATAACACGTATATGGATTTGTTATCAAGAAATTATTCCAATTCTTATAATAATTTTTTTTCCTGTTCTTTTTATGCCTAACATAAAAATAATTCTTTTGAAAGTATATGATTGATTACGAAGTATTACTATAAAACATTTGAAACCTTGTATGTTATTGATAAAGTATTTACATTTCTGTTTTTATTTAAAATTTTTGGAAAATATTTTCAAGTACTTCTATTAAGTGTAAACAAGTTTGTACTATTGATAACTTCAGTGAATGAATTAAATTATGAACGGTATTTCTATTTAAACGTATTTGAATTGTTTTATAAATCCATTTCATGTTAACTGCTGAAACCCTTTTGATTAATAATAAGTATTATATAAATGTTATTATTTTGGTTTTGATGTACTAAAGTAGAAGATAGTTAATATTGAAGAATTCGTTTTATTTTAATCTCATTAATATTGATTTGTAAATTAATTATCACATTTGAAATTAGAGAATTTTATTGTCATTCATCAAGTGTGCATTATAGTATAGAGTATTTTTTTATATGTAAAGAAATTTTAAGATACATCAGTATTGTTTAACTATAATATTTCCAAAGTGTTTTCTGATCATTTTTATGATATATGTATTTTTTTGGCTAAAACTTTGAAAAAGTTTTTTACTTTGATTATGTATTAAAAATGATAAAAACGAAAATATTTTTATTTTTCCTTTTTGTGATTCATGAAATTTTTTGAATTGTATATTGTAAGAAAGTAAGATATTATATTTTTTGGTGGCATAATACTGCACTATTATTCTGTTAGTAATATTTTGTCAAATTTAATTTTGGTCTGTTTATATATAAAATTTAAAAATCAAAGTTTAAATTTGTAATTAATTCAATGTGGAAAAATTTGAATCATGTTTCCAACCAGGGGGAGGGCCCCCATCCAATAGCAACGACTCCTATAGAAAAGTGTATAGACCACCCTGGTCTCGGAAGAAGTGCCACCCTGGCAATCAAAGAATCATGGTATAGGAAAAGTGAATGGACCACCCTGGTCTTAGAAGAAGCTCCTCTGAGGAAAAGAGGATGCCCCCCCCCTCAAAAAAAAGAGTACCTCCTGTTTCCGAGCCGAGACGTCAACGGAACCAGAGGGGGGGGGGTCTGTAACGCACGGTATAGTTCCAAGACCGAAATGTAGGTGCCGCCATTACAGTATTGTCTTGGACCGGAAGTGTGACTGTACGAAACACTGTAGTATCGTCAGAGAGAGTTTGGATCTGGACAAGTATGCGTTCCCCCCGTTCCGATGTCCAATCCTGGACTATGTAAACTTTACTTATTTTCACTTTTCTCACTAAATGTTTGTCTTGTAATTGTCTAAGTGTCTGTTCTTTGTAACTGTGCTATCTTGTATCATTAAATATATCAATTTACCCCGAGATTCTATTAATTACTTTTGGTTACCCCAAGTAATGACGCAAGCGGCAGTTACAAATAGTTTTTAATAATATTAACATAGGTTTTTTAAATAATATTTACATTGTTATTTATCATTAAATTATAAGTTGATTCTAAAAGATTAAAAGTAATGACAGCTATTCAAATTTAGCAGCTTTTTAAACATCTGTAAAAGAAATGTAAATGGGCAAATTTATATATATATTTTTAATAGGTTCATTATCAATGATAAGTTTATAATTTGAGTCTTATTTTTTAGAGTAGCATTGAATATCTCAATTACATTGTTTTCTATTGTAATGAATATACATTATTAAGCTTTTGTCATTATATTGTCATTGCTATTTATGAGTAAATCTTCTAATTTGATTCCAACACGTTAAATGTAAAGACAAGTAATGCCTAACCATTTTGAAAAAGAAAAGTAAATTTTTCAAATAAAACTTGAATTCAATGCAGTGTAATATTATGTTTACATTAAGATTCTCACAAATTTTTACTAATTTTTCTGATAATTCATATTATTTTTAAATCAAATACTTAATGATGTGTTTTTATATAAAATAAACTGTTAATTTTCATTTTTTTAAAATTCGCATGCATATAATTTAATTATTTAAATTTTAACTTATGGTCTTTTGATAAAATAATTGAATTTAAATTAAGCCGTAAATTAACTTGGCACAAATTTTTCAACATTTGCTAGTCAGTAGACTAATAAGTAAATACCGAAAACTTATATAAGTTTACGATCTTATATATTATTGTAAAATATTTTCTTTTTTTACGTTATTAAGCTTGAGTCATTATATTGTTATTGCTATTTATGAGTAAATCCTAATTTGATTCCAACACCTTAAAAGTAAAGGCAAGAAATGCAAACCATTTTGAAAAAAAAATGTAAATTTTTCATTTAAAACTTGAATTCAATGCAGAGAATTCTTAGCATAGTATTTTTAAATCAAATACTTAATTATGTGTTTTTAAATAAAATAAACTGTTAATTTTCACTTTTTTAAAATTCTCATGCATATAATTTAATTATTTAAATTTTAACTTATGGTCTTTTGATAAAATAATTGAATTTAAATTAAGCCGTAAATTAACTTGGCACAAATTTTTCAACATTTGTAAATCAGTAGACAAAAATGGTAATACCGAAAACTTATATAAGTTTACGATCTTATTTTAGAATTTATTTCTTTAATATTTAATATCTTTTTTTTTTTAATTTTAGGTTATAAGTGCAGCATGCACTTGTCCTGTTGAGGAAATATTTTTTAAAACAAATAAGTTCCTAACATCAGAATTAAGCAGTTATCTTATCCTTTGCCACATATCCTTTCTCTTTATCAATGGCTTGCTTCAAATGAACTTTTGAAAATGTGCGTTAATTGCAGAACCCAAAATGCTAATGAAAGTTTGTACAACATGATTTGGTCAAAGTGTCCAAAGAAGCTATTTGTGTGTAAAGACAGAGTTACACATGCCGTAATGGAAGCAATTTGTGAATTCAACAAAGGGACTCTACCTACTGTGAGAGAGACCCAAAAAGGATTACATATACCTTTGGGGAAATGTTCGCATGATCTTGGTGTGATGCTCGAATCCCGTAGGATTATTTAGAATCAGACGGAAAAACACCAAATACCAGCATGCATGCAAATTGATAAAAAAAACTATTTTAAAAAGAGAAATATTAATTAAAAAAAAGAAGGAGCAGGATATTTCTGAGGTATTATAATACTGTATTTTTTTTAATTTGTTTTTGTAAAATGTGTGCATGTAAATATTTTATATTAATAATTTTATAATTTCAGTTCTTTTCATCATATGTTTTTCATACAAATATATAATTTAAATATTATGTGAAGCAAAAGATTTTAAAGTTCTGTTACAACAGAAAAAAAATTTTTTTAATGTTTTCTTGATATTTATGTGCAATTATTACTGTGTAAATTTTTTTCTTTTTTTTTTTTAAATTTAAATTTTTAAAATTTTGTGAATAATATATGCAAAATTACACCTCATATTGTTTCATTGAATATAAACATTATATGAAATGCTTTCATGAATTGCATATTTTATAATAGTATGGCTTACCAGTGTCGGATATTTGAAATGATCCTGTAATTTTGTGGTTTGATTTACCAACCAATACTATAAAAAGTTCTTAAATTTTTTCCTTTGTACTTATATGCCTGTTCTTCACACGGGTGTGAATTTATGTATATTAAACATGTTGTGAATGAATTTTCTCATTTTTTCCAGTACTTCCGTATTTACAGATGAAAAGTTACAATTTTCTATAAAATATATTATATTTAAATCAAGTTTGACTACTTACATTTAAAATTCAAATTAATAATTTATTTCATTGTCGGTCAGTTCTTTGATGAAAATGAATTTTATTTTTACAATGTATTGCATATAAAGACTTAATACATATAAAGATATCTAAAATGATTCTAATAAAATATAACATTCTCCATTTGTGACTGTCTGATTTACTTAGTAATTATCTTTTAAAAGTGGAAAAATTTTTTTAGCTATGACTTTTTATATAAAGAGTAAAATTTAATTAAGTACTTGTAATTAATTAATTTTATTAATTAAAGCATATTGTTAATTCAATAATTTATTTTTTACTGTTTTCTGTTGACAAAATCAGAAGAATCAATTGTTGTCTTGAGGTATGATAAGAGTTGGGGGACTTTCGACGATGGACCCCCTCCCCCCTGAAAAATTTTTGTGTGTGCATCACTTAGCACGTTATAAAAAAAACTCGGTAGAGGAATTTAGAAGAAACTTCTGTAACACTGTAATATTGATACATTTATTTCACAAATAGAAAACAGATTTAGAAGTATGCCAAATATTAATTCTGATTTCAAAACCTGCAAAAACACACAAGATATATTGCAATACATGCTAAATAATTTAGTTATTTCTACATGTATTAACTATTTTAATATTTTTTTCTAAGTTGCAGTTACTATAGCAAGTGCTGAGAGCTCTTTCAGCATATTAAAAAGTTACCTTAAATCATGTATGTGTACAGAAAGCTTAAATGTGCTTGCTATATTAAGCATTGCTATAAAAAATTGAAATTTTTGTAAAAATAACATTACACAATACAGATGTGCATGGGTATGCGACACTTGGATCACAAATTAATGCAAGTATAAAAGATATTAAAAATTCACACATTACAATTTTTATAACAAATTCAATAACTTTTTTTCTTTATATGAAGGGCCTATAACATGTTGATCTACTTTATTTAAAAAGTTTTCTTTGTTCATCTCATAATAGAGTGAGTTTTTATGAAAGTTTTTGATTAGTAATTTATCCATTGAAAATGAATTTTATTCTTACAACACAGATGGAAAAAATACAATATATATATGAAAAGTCGCATAAATTTCCATTCACAATTAAATTAAAAATGTATCATGTAAACAAAACAAATATTTCTGTACAATTCAAATGATAAATAACATTTAAAAATATGTGAATTTTAAAAAACGGTGAATCACAAGATTGTTGCATTAGATATTCCATAAAATTTTCAGGTCATAAAAGTAACTGAATATATTTCAGTCACAGCATTCAAAAATAAGAATTTTCAAAACAAGAAAAAATATACAACCAGACATAAATAATTGAGGTATTTTTTTTTAATTGGCATAAGTCACTTTGTTTTTAAAGCTAAAAAGTACCCATTTTAAAATATACTTTTTTTGATATACAGGCAAAATATAAGGTATATTAAGTTGATTCTGAAAGCAAAAAGTCGCACACAGTTCAACCAGCTATGACTTAAGAATTTAAATTTTTTCAAAGTTATAAAATGCTGAAATTTTAAAAATTTTTAGTCATTTTACGAGACATATGTTTAATAGATTGTTGTGAACTTAAATTTGTATGGATTTAAAAATCTGTTTCTTTTTTTTTTTTTATTATTTTTTGTTAAACTTTAAAAAAACACAAATTTTTTTTTAATGTTAAATTTTAGCATTTTTTAAACATATAACCAGAGATCTCAGACCGAAATCAACACTAACTTTTATAGAACATATGTTTGGGAGTATCTACAAAAAATTTCAACTCTATCTTGAACAGAAAAAATTTATGCAACTTAGAAGCTTTTTCATTAATTATTAACTCAGTTACAGCAACACATAGCACAAATTATGTACACATTTAATTCATATATTTTATGTCACTTGAATTAATGGCTTATGGAAATTACAAAACATGCTTACAATGAAAAACACTCTATTTACATTATATGAAGTAACAATAACAAGTACGAGAGTACAAGTTCAAAAAACACTCAGATTTTTTGTTCGATATTAAAAAATGATTTTTTTCCAAACACTAATCGTTTCTTTTTCTTGTGAAGTAACCATTTAAGCAAAATAAGACGTTTAAAAAATTATAATGTTAAACTAAAATAACAAAATAATCGTAGCTATAACAGTAAACAACCGGCAGCGTAATCACGTGACACAGTTTTCACGTGATCGTGACGTCACATGAATTTAGTCCATACTCACTGCAAGAGAACGAACTTTTTTAAATATAAATAATTCTATTCCGGAATTGAAACCTAGAACAAAAATGAATCATACTGAATATCGGCACCAAACCTACGGCATCAATGTTAATTAATGAGTCTGTTCCGCCTAGGAAAATTGAAAACGATCAAATTTTTGTTTATTTTGTAAATCCAATAGACATTCTGCAGTCTCTTGTATAAATAATCATTTAAGTTTGGAAGAAAAGGTAGAAATTTGTAAGCGAGCTGGTTTTTGTTTTAGGTGTTTGAATCATAAAAATAAAAAACGCCATCTTTCTTCGTCTTGTAGGGCAAATGTTAAGTGCGATTTATGTTCTGGGAGGCACGTGACTGTAATGTGTATGGGAAAAGGAAAAGCGCGGGAGGATTTTCAAAAACAGAAAATAATGACAGCGCGTTGAGTAATGCTTCTATTAGAAAGCGAGTGATGTTACAAACGATTATTGTTAAGATCTCAGGAGCTAAACAAAAACATATGATTAGATTAATTATAGATTCTGGCTCATCAGGTAGTTACATTTCAGAATTCGCGGCGCGTAAATTACAATTAAAGGATATAGGACATGAAACTGTTGTGCATGGGTTGTTTGGGGGGATTGCAGAAAAAAGAGAAACATAAAAAATATGTTATTTATCTGAGTAATGTAGATAATAGTTTCGATTGCGCGCTTAATGTAATGAAACAAAAAACTATTTGCGCACTGATTCCAAAACTAGAAAATATGAAACTTATAGAAGAATTTAAAAATTGTGGAATCGACCTTAGTGATTTAATGGTAAATGAAAACTTTTGTTTATATGAAAGTAACGTTAATGAAATCCACGGATTGATAGGTGCGGACTATGCAGGGAAACTGTTTACAGGGGAAATTAAGAATCTGCCAAGTGAACTCGTTGCGATGAATACTTATTTCGGATGGACTATAATGGGGAGAACGGGGGAAGGTTGCAGCGCTGGTGAAGTTCTTTTATCGCTTCATGTTAGTGATTTGAAAATTTGTGACCTATGGTCACTTGATTCGCTGGGAATTAAGGAACCGAGTATTTCCCAGTCGAAATCAGAAATTGAGGAAGCGGTGAAGGATCATTTTGTGCGTTCGTTAAGAAGAGATGACGAGGGTAGATATCAGGTGTCACTCCCATGGTTAGAGGTTCATCCTGAATTATCGGATAATAGAAACATTGCCGAAAGACGATTAAAGTCTTGCGTAAGGTCTTTACAAAAAAGAAATTGTCTACAGGAGTATGAAAATATATTTAAGGAATGGGTCTCTGAGAAAATTATAGAACCTGTTGAACCAGAGGAACTTGCTAGGGAAAAGGGCCATTTCTTACCACATCGAAAACTCCGCCACTCGAATTCGCCCAATATTTGAGGCGTCAGCCAAAGAAAGAAATTCAGGGTCGCTGAACGATTGTATTGAAAAGGGGCCTAATTATTTGGAATTGATCCCTAAGCTTCTTAACAGATTTCGGCAGGGAAAATATGGAGTGATTTTGGATATACGACGAGCTTTTCTCCAAATAAAAGTTGCTCCCTCTGATAAAAAATTTCTTCGGTTCCTATGGTGGGAGGAGGGTGATCCAAGAAAACTTACTATTTATTCACATTGTCGTGTTGTTTTCGGAGTGAACGCGAGCCCTTTTTTTACTTGCCGCTACAATCAGTTACCATTTAGGAAATGCGGATGAATCCCGAAGGGGAATAGCTGCTAAGTTAAGGGAATCTATGTATGTAGATAACTGCGTTGCGAGTGTAAATACTATCCGCGAGTTAAACTCCTTCATTACGGTATCTAAAGAATTAATGGCTTCTGCTCAGTTTGACCTAAGGGGATGGAAACATAATCGACCAGGTAGTAATGAGGAAAATTCAATATTGAACCTGTCTGATGATGAATTTAAGGAAATTGTCTCAGTCTTGGGACTTAAATGGAATTTATATAGTGATACCCTATCTTGTGAGATAAAAGAGCAAAACCAATACGTGCTCAGCAAACGAAACTTATTGTCTATGTTGAGTCAAATTTTTGACCCCATTGGGTTCACGTGTCCCGTTACCCTTGTTCCTAAGTTAATCTTGCAGGATTGTTGGAGGGAGAAAATTAATTGGGACACAGAGCTTCCAGATATTTTAGGGAAAAAATTTCTAAAGTGGGCTAATGAGCTAAGTTACCTAAAAGATATAGAAATCCCGAGAAAACTACCTGAACTAAATAAGAGTGCAACTCTACATGTCTTCGTAGATGCTAGCAAGTCTGCTTATGCAGCTTCAATTTTAATAAGAAATAGTCATGAGGGTATCGTTAACTGTCAATTACTGCAGGCTAGGTCAAAGGTAGCGCCCATAAAATCGATTACAATTCCCAGATTAGAAATCCTTGCTTGTACCATAGGAGCCAGACTCGCTTACAATGTGAAAGAAGATCTTAACCTAAAAAACGTGCCAACTTTCTTCTATACAGACTCAATGAATGCGTTATACTGGATAAAGAAACAAGACAATTGGGCTACGTTTATAGCTAACAGAGTCAATGAAATACGGAAACTGACGGATCCCGAAGCTTGGCGACATATTCAAGGGATATTTAATCCAGCAGATTTGCCCTCAAGGGGGTGCAGTCCTAAAGACTTATTGAAATCCCATTGGTGGGAGGGACCCGACTGGTTAAAACTACCCCATGAAGAATGGCCAGCTAGTGAAATAAAGCCCGATATGGAAATAGTCATTTCCGAGAGAAGAAGAACTGTACTCACAACTACTACTTTAGACCTTTGCAGATTTATATTTTTTCAGAAAATATCTTCTTTTAACAAAATCGTAAGAATAATGGCATATGTCATCCGATTTTGTAAGAATGTGAAAAGAAATCCTATTGACAGAAAAAAGGGAAAATTGGAAACAGACGAAATTAAAGCATCGGAAAAAGTAATTTTGAAGGAAATACAGAGAGAAATTTGTTCAGGAGGAGAGAAGTTGAACTTGCGAATTGTGAAAGACAATGATGATCTCCTACGAGTTGAAACTAGAATTGCATCGAGGAAAGATTTACAGACTTTTAGATTTCCAGTACTGTTGCCCCACAAACATCAAATGATCGAAAAATTGATAATGAGCAAACACATAGAGTTAGAACATGCAGGTACACAGGCACTGATGTCATGCCTCAGAGAATCCTTTTGGATAATTAAGAGCAGAAAGACAGTGCGAGGCGTGATAAGAAAATGCGCCAAGTGTAGAAGATTTTCTGCCCGTCCATTGGAAGCCGTGAGCATTCCTCTTCCAGAAGACAGAGTTAGGGATTCTGCTATCTTTGAAGTTACTGGCATTGAAGTTACTGACCTATGTTGACCTTTGTTCCTAAAAACTGACAAAAAGTGCTGGATAGTGCTTGCCACCTGTGCTGTTTACCAAACTGTGCATTTAGAGCTGGTGTCATCTTTGTCCACCGAATGCTTTATACTGGCTCTTCGACGGTTCATACCTAGAAGAGGACGTCCTTCCACTGTTTATTCTGACAATGGAAAGAATCGTGGGCACAGCCAATTTTTTAACGAATATTGATTGGGAAAAAATCGAAAATTTTGCATCAGAAAAAAGAATTTCCTGGAAATTTAGTCCTCCTGCGGCACCCTGGTGGGGTGGCTTCTGGGAGAGGTTGATAGGATTATTAGAGAGCATTCTGAGAAAAGTTCTGGGGAGAGCTTGTTTGAACGAAGAAGAATTGGTCACTGTGTTATGCGACGCAGAGAGCTTAATTAATTCTCGCCCCTTAACATACCTCTCAGAGGATCCTGATGAACTATCAGCACTTACACCATCTATGTTTCTCCAGGAAATTAGAGAGGTTGGTGTTCCAGATCTGGACATGATAGATTCAAAAAGATTGAATAAGAGGTGTGCTTATAGACAGAAATTGCGTCAAGATCTGTGAAACCGCTTCAGAAATGAGTATCTAGGGATATTGAAAGATTATTCAAAAGTTAAAAGAGAGTCATTCATTAAAGAAGGTGATCTCGTTCTAATTGGTGATACCAACAACAAAAGAATCAACTGGCCTCTAGGTAAAGTCACAAGGATGTATTAAGGAAAAGACGGAAGAGTGAGTGTAGTGGAAGTGAAAACACAATTTCGAAGTGTTATGAGACCAATTCAGAAACTCTATCCGCTAGAAGTTACTACAGCTGACTCTTTGTCATCAACAGAAAGAGATGTAGAGAATGGTTCTTGCCTCTATCAAGATTAAATCCCTGAGGTGCAAGGAGTGCTCCGTTCTCGTTATGGAAGACTTTTGAAACAAACCAAGAGACTTGATAATCCATAAACTATCATGAACTCGTGATTTTTATCATGCTAATTTTTGGACTCATATTTGAACTTTTATGGACTTTAATTTTATTTCTTATAGTTATTTTAATGTGTTTTTTAGTCTTTTTCAGGACATTTATTCTTACTCTTGTGACTGCTGTTTTGGATTCTTCTACATCTTCGAATCCAAAGGTGGGAGAGTGTCACAAACTCCCATTTTCTTAAAGCGACAGCAGCGCCACCTTTGTAAAAGAAACTAAAACATTCAGAACTAAAAATGGACGCGTAGAAGGAACATATTGGAACTACGCGGTAGAAACTAAAATAGATATAGATGCTTAGAAATGTTATTGTTTTAGATTAATTAGTGTCGTGTCATGTCCCAGGTATTATTATGTGTGCTGTAGAAATTAAAAACATATAGAAATTCATAAAGTGCCTTTTATTCATGGACTTTGACTTGAATCAATGTGTGGCAGCCCTCCATTGACAAGGTAAGCCATTTTATCTTGATTGTTTTATTCATTTTAAGTAACAAAAAATGAAACACGTCTTTGGTGCGTCCAACGGGTATGTTTTCTCTCCATTTACCCGGCGTTGCACGGGCTTTTTCCAAGAATATAACTTTATCCCAATGGAAATTTCCTTTTTCCTTCTCGATGCCAGCACTTCTGGGTGAGGGTGTATGCGCGTTGTGAATGATTTCTATACTTATGCAATTAAAATTATCTTTTCCAAAATATCTCCAATTTCTTTTCATTTGCAGATAAGTTTCTTTTCCCTCAGCTTAGTCCGGTGTTATACAGGCCTTTTCGTGCATAAAAATTCATTTTCCCTTCTTTTTTCCACAAGTGATAAGATCTTTTTTTCTTTTTCTTTTTTTTTTTAAATTTCCATTTTCGATTTGTAATTTACCAAACTAATCCAGTTTTATCCACAAGAAAGCAAACAATGTACGATATTATAACTAAATAACTTATTTTGTAAAAATAATACAAAACAATACCATTTTAGTTTTTTTTTTAATATTAATTTATATTCGTTTTTATTAAATAATGAATGAAAAGTGACTGCTTATTTCTGGATGTTCGATTACTTAATTAAAAATATGTAATTATAAAAAAGAAGTATGGAAGAGAAAACCTAGACACATACATTTGCTTGCATTCACTGCTCAAAAAAGATTAAAAATAAAAATAACACCAACTAATAAAAACATTTCAGCATTTTCTTATATTTTTAATGTTTTTCACACTAAACTGCTTTTTTAAAAATAAAGTGGTGCATCAGAAAGTAGTCTTTCTGACATGCTCCATAGGCCTCACACACACATACACAAACTGGTCAATTCTGTCGTAGGTTACTGGCATTTGGTGACTTTAGCAATTTTTTTCGTTGCACTTTTATGGCTCATTGAAATGGAAAAGTGCCTTTTTTTTAAATATTTTATGTGGAAAAAAGCATAAAAATAGATATAATTTTCAAAATTACGAAATTTGATAAATTTTTAGAATAACTTTTACAATATTTCATCTCAGTCTAACTTAGCATCGTCTAGAAATATATATATAATTTACCAATCTACTTTAAAAATAGTCATAACTTTCTTTTTTTTTTAAATTTAAATCCAAGAAATACAGAGAAATTTGTAAAAAATATAAAACATTTTAGAATTTGGGATTTTAATAATATATTTCAAGTTATTCATACGTTAAAAGCATTTATTTTTAAACAGAGTGAGTTGATTCAATCAATAGAGCAACGCCATGAAATTCCAAGTTTGCCTGAAAACTGATTTTCGACGCCTGCTTTTCTCACTGATGTAACAATAACATTGCTGCAACAATGGAGACAAATCAAAAATTGCACGAATAAAACGGTTTTTTGGAGGTTTTTAATTAATATCTTTTCAACTAATTGCAGTATCGGAATACAAATGGTCAATACGGCTTCCCCGGACAATGCCCAAACTTTTGGAACCTTCCACAAGTTTCTGTGTGGTGCGGTTCGTGAGGAGATAGACGCACATAGATAGATACATACTTACATACGTTTGTTTACCTTCGGATTTTAATAGTGTGTAGATATATTTATTTATATGTCTTGTTCAAATTTTCAGTTGTTAATAAAATACATTCTATTCATCCAATCACAAGTTCAAATAAATTTTTTAAAACTTGTCGTGGATGACACTTTGTGACGGATCTGTACGGTTTTCACTAACCTCCTCAATATTTCTTTAAAGTTTTATTTATTTCAACCAATCTCGACCGGGAGCCAAAGCGTGATTTATGCAAATGAGAAATATTATACAAGCTCGGGTTTCGCGAGTTAACGGGAGAGAGAGTAGTAAAGTGAAGAGTTAGATTTTTGAAGTAAAAGGAATTGAAGCATCGGTGAATCAAAACGCAGTTGTTGACAGTATTAGTTAATAGTAATGACGAGTCGAGCTAAGCTGAAGAGCTGAAGATTGAAATTGGAAAGTAGAGGGTGGATCCTTAGCCATTATCCGGTCCAGCCAATGATATATTCTTCACCACGACGGACCTGCCGAAGTACAAGAATAAGGTTAGTGATTTAGAAATTTGTGAATACGTGTACGTGTGTAAGCTGTAATTGTACGTGCTGATCTTTCGTGGATTCAGTTCCGATTCCGTAGTTCCGCTAGTAGTAACCCCTTCTCATACTCCACTGTGTTTTATTGTTCTTAAATTTGAATCGTGTGTTTGTAACCTGCCTTGATTAAGAGGTATCAATAAATATAGTGATTTGTAAAGATGTCTCTTGAGTTCTCTAATCCGCTTACACGTCCAGAAACAGTTAACGGTAGGCGGGGAGATGATAATCTTAGGGGAGGTTATATGTCACGACAACTTGATGTTAATACACAGAGAATTTGTTCAAAGGTCACTGGATTAAATAATTTCTCACAAACTCTTCGATTCAAAACATGCACCTTTATGTCTAATGCTGATGCAAGTTTTAGAAAGAATATTGAGCTCTTTTTAGTGAAAAATATCATTGACTTTACACTTTATTCCGCATTAAATATTTCAAACTTAGCTCTTCCAGATTTTTCTTCGGTTAGCTGATCGTACATTTTGCAAACAATTAGTATTGACTCACTAATAGGATGCCAATAGGTATTACAGATTCTAAGAAGTGACGCATTTAAGATTAATTCATCCATAAATGAATGATAGTTTCCAAAAGCTAAAAAAAACACACTTTTATTGTAGATCGAACTAAAAATTGAAAAATTAATTATAGTTTAAAAAAACTAAAAAAAAAAACTTTTATAGTTAATCTAACTAAAAAGTAAAACATAATTCTTAATATAAGAATAAAATGATTAAAGAGAAAATTAATGTCATTGTGATTAAAGCGTGGGGTACTTGATATCAAAAGTAGTAAAAGGCATGTACTACTTTGGAGAGTGTAAAAACGTGTTTTTTAAATTTATGAAAGCGGGTTTTTTAGTTTTTTTAAACTATAATTTATTTACTATACTATTTTATTAGAATAAATAAATTTAATGGATGAATAAAAAGAGTAACAAACAAACAAAAAATAGTCGAACAAAAAAATAATAGTAATTTTAAAAATTTTATAAAAAATAATAATAATTTCAAAAAATTTATAAAAAAGTAATAATTAATGATTAATGTTATAACAAAATTTTACCCTTATGTGAATATATAATTATTTTATGTTGTAACTTTTTATGTCAAATAATAAATAAATAAGGATTTAATTTTTTTAATAATATTTCTATATAATGCACATAATTGTTTAAACTATAATAATTTCATAATAGTCGCATTTTTAAGTACCTATTTGGCCTCCTTTATTGCTACTTAATTCTCATGTGTCCCCAAATGGTAAAAAGTTCCCCACCAATGGCATATATGAATGTTAAGAACTTGTACTTGATGTTTTCAGGTGGATATCCCATACCCAAAGGAACCACTTGTCTTGTAGAGGTGTTTCATTTGCACAGAGATGAAGACGTGTTTCCAAATCCAGAGATATTTGATCCAGATCGATTTTTTTGCCAGAAAATTCTATTCATCGTCATTCGTTTGCTTTTTCTGCTGGACCCAGGAATTGCATTGGTAAGAGTTTAAATTATTTCAAAGCTGCCTGTCACAATGTTAGGAAATGGAACCCAATCTCAGTACACTTTTTCAGACTTGCTTTAGTATTATTATTTTTTCACTTTTAAACTTGTTTTATTTCTTATCCCAGATGGTGTAACTCTCTCAGCCACACCCTCCATCCCTAAAATCTCCGAAAAATCCAGAAATAAAATAGGATTTTCTGAGACCTCGTCAAAAGCAAAACTCAAGCAATTAAGAATATGGCTGGAGGAAACTTGATCGGCCTCGCACCTATGACACTCTGGAAGGAATTTCCAGCCCTGTTGAAATGTCAGAGATTTGATGTGACCACTAAAGAAATGCGATAGAGCCGTCTGCTGATCCCTAGGAATATTACGTTAAGGACACCAAAGAGATTTCCCCCCCAAAATACCAAGAATGAGCAGGGGATATTCTCCAAAGTGAATTTAATTCTATCCTTTTATAAGTTCAGCAAAAGTTAGACAAGTTTCATCCCGCAAGGTGTCAGCACTGACGGACTTAGCCAAACTATCTCGTTATCATTCAATCCACTATTTAAAGGGACCCATTGGAAGTATACAGAGTGTCTAGAAGAATGTCGAACCACAATATCCAGAATATTTAGGTTTGTCATATCTCCAACAGTTGTTCAGTACTTTTTTAAACTGTAGAGATGTAATATGTTTTTGATTTCCTACTTAGTTCACTCTCTTCCTATATATATTTATTTACATATCTTATACAAATTTTCAATAGTTAATAAAATACTTTTTTTCATCCACTGAAGTTCAAATACAATTTTAAAACTTATAGTGGATGACACTTGATGCTAATACAGTTTTCTTGCAAATATTAATTCACTAATTAAACTTAATTCATTATTTATAGTTGAAGAGAAAAATTTCAGTCGATATTATTCCTCTTGATGGTAGGTCCTCAAGAGGAATGGTCTTTTTTATTGGATAAATCCGTTTTTGCTAAATTTTGATGAAGATTTAACTTAACCTGAATAATCATGTGCTAGTTAGATGTTAGCATTCCTTTTACACCTGGTTTTAAGATAAATTCTTACCTATTATGTATATTCAACTTTTATTAAAAAAATATTATTACAAATTTCATGTGGTTAAAAAGTTTTTAATGTTAATTTAAAAGGTGTTTTCTCACTTAATATTGCGATTTTGTCATTTGTACATACATATTTATATTAATTGTAATTATTTAATAAAATTTAACTGAAATAAAAGTTTTTCTTTGTTAGCCTAATTAGGAATTGACTTAATTTTTTTTAATATTACTTTTTCATTTTTGTTTAAATGAGTTTTTTTTTTCTCATGTGCAATATTTCGATAAGAAACATGTCAGTGAATGAGACTCAGCACATTTATTTAAAAAAAGATTTTAAAGTTTAATTTTGTCTGATGAAATTTTGAATGCTAATCAGAGAATTTAAAATTTCAGTGCTTCTCCATTAGTTTGATTCAATCTATAACCTAACTAATGCCGAATATAGCCAAACTGTAACAATACATTTTGGGATAAATCTATGGAAAATAGATTATCTCATAGTCAAACTGGTTTCCACCTAACATATTTAATCGATGATTAAACACCACTTCAATAAGAAAAATTCGTGAAAAAAATCTGGCAAAATTTAAAATATGCTGAACTGCATATTTAATTCCTGTCTAATAAAAAAATTTATTTTCACAAATATTTGCGTTAACCATTAAAACTTCTTTCTCGGAGTACTATAAATATTCGTTTTACTGTTTGGAAATCAGCATGAATAAATGATATCAATGCAGCCCATCAAAAAAAGACATTCAAATTTTCGAACTCGGCGCATGTAATTTTTTTTTATTATTAATTTCCTTCTATTCTCACAACCATGACATATTCCTCATGAATATCATATTGAAAGGCTTTTAACAAAATTAAAATGAGAATTTTTTTGGTGTTTCTAGATTTATACATGAACGTACATTTTAAAATGTAAAAACAAATTCTTTAAAATTTCGATTACGGTTTTAAGTGAAGATTCGACTAAGTTCATCTGAATGACACAATATTGGGCTTAACATGTCCGTAAATTAATCACGCTGGACATTTTATTCTTTCAGGTCAGGGATTTTCCACGATGGAAATTAAAGCTGTCCTTTCTACCATCTTGAGGCATTACACTGTCGAATCTCTGGATCCAAGAGACGTCATACTTACATCTTTGAAAATTCACTTAAAGCCCAGCATACCAGTGAGACTGCGTATCAGACCAAGGAATTCAAGAAAAAATATACACACACCAATTACAAATAACCATGCATAAAAACAAGAGAAACTCAAAATCAGACTTCAAAAATTTATTCACTTCAAAATATTTTTAAAATTATTGTTGTAAAATATTGAAATGTATTCAGAAATTATACACATTGCTTCCCTTTAGAAAGGAGTACAGATATTTAAATTACATAAATTTCAATTTACTTTATACTGAACACTGGCGCAGCTAGTCGTAAGTGGCACTTAATCAAAATTCCTTAGGGGCCCCTTTTTGGAGAGCCTTAACATTTTACGACACAATTTGGGGCCTCTGAAGTTTGGGGGCCCCATATCATTGATATGGCGGTAGCTACGCTACTGATACTGAATCAAGTATAGGACTTTTGAATACATTTTATCTCAATATTATTTCTTGCTTTCTTCATTTGTATATAACATCTTTCACCTTTATTTGGTACATCAAAAATATGTCACCGTCTTTCAAATGTAAGATTTTGAAGCTCACGTTTATTTATCAAAGTATTTTCTGCACATCTCGATTTTATTCTAAGTTGTTGGAAGTCTAGTGGGCTTGGTGGTTGAATCGTAGCTGACGTCACACCATGTTACATGACGCCAACGTGAGGCTCAAAGTCCTCACGTAGGCGTGATGTGGGAGTTTGGAGAAAGTTACCAAATTCAGGCATAAGTTGCCGTCTTTTGTGTGTGTGTATGATGTAATTTTTCTAAAGAATTAAAAAAAATTTTTAAAAAAGCTAAAGATGTTTCTAGAAAGAAACGTATACAAAGTTTTGCGAAGTTTTATTCTAAATGATACGAGAGGAAAATACATATTTTAACTTTCCTTACTAAAATTGGTAGTAATGCTGTTAACTAGTATTGCCATCTATTGGCCAAGTGCTTAACTAATATACTGCTAAAGCATGAAAATTTAATTTGGAATATTGTAAACAATCATAAATATCTTGTTGGATGAAACAAAAAAAAATTGGTAATTTATTCATCTGTACAGTTATTCAATTTCAGAACTGATTGTAATCATATTTGGCTTATTTTTAACAAATAAAAGATCAAAGTTTCTATTCACTATTCATATACATTTTATTACTAGTGTAGGGTTGGATATGTGCGATGTCACAACCCCTCCCCCTGTACTTAGGGTGGAGTAGTCCACACTGACGTCACACCCCGCCAGGAATGTCCGACTGAAGGACACACGGGAAATGAGGCAGACGGACGTTAGAGACGCTAAGCTCTAGACGTAGGAGGAAGACGTTCTTCTTTGGTGTTTAATATATTTTAAATATTTCATCCCTCATTTTGTTCAATAAAGCATTTATCATTATTAGATTGTAGTCATTTTCCCATATTTTGGGGGTTCGACCTTTCTCTTGCATATTAAGGAAAACCTCTTCTAGACGAGAAATTTTTTTTTTATAAGACGCGTTATTATTTTTTTCTTCAATGGACGCTACAGTGCTAAAAGTGTAAAAACGACTTGTAGGACTTTCTTTTTATTGGATTCTTTTCGTGCCTCAACTGGTTCTGGATTGGTGTACGGACTGCTCCCCAACCCCAGGTAGGCAAAATTTAATTAAACGTATTTTTTGTTTGTTTATTTTGGCTTTCAAATTACTGTATTTAGTAGTTTTAACTCAGAGTGTGATTGGGAAATTTTGATTACAACCTTGCACCATCTATAAATTTTCAAAGTGGTTAATTTTGTATATTAAGATGTCCGGTAAAAATATTAAATTAGATGACATTCCTATAATTGCCAATTCGTTGAAATGTGGTACAACTCGTGCTGTAAAAACATTAAATTCTATATTAGGATTCACCGAATTTGACCGTTCTTCGCGAAATAAAATAAGAAATTTTTCCACATTCCCAAAAGAGTTTAGAGTCGAAGAACACAAAGAAAAAATTTTAACCGAATTCTCATTGCCTAATTTCATCTCAGTCGCTAATATATTGCATTTAGACGTGGAAACAAATGAACAAAATTTATGCAATAGTATATTTAAAGCTTTGACGAACTTAGATGAATTCCTACTAACATTAAATAATTTAGAGACGTCCTTTTCTGAATGCGAGAACGTAGTTTTTTCTGAGAATAAATCCATGTTTCAAAAACGAACATCAAAACTGTCGTTAGGCAGGAATTTTTCAACACAGGGAACAAATCAACACTCCCCCTTTCAACGTCTGGGCAGCAACGCAACCCTACGCAGTGTGTTCAAGGTTATTCTTTCATGCCGGCACATCAAAACGTCTCATCTCTTTGTACACAAAATACTTTTCCTCCCCATTCAAACGATGCTTCCTTTACAGAGATGAATAGCCAGTTTTGGACTTTATTGCGGGATATTTCAGCGACTGGTAGAAAATTTACTAGCGAAGATTTTTATTCTGTAAATAGTTTCTTTCGCGATATTGAAGAAAATTTTGATTTATTCCCAGCTATCAGTTCCTCTCAAAAATTAATTTTCGCAAAACGTCTAGTATGTGGAACTGCTAAATCATTTCTTTTTTCACAAAGAAATTTAAATACCTATGAGTCATTTAAAAAAGCTTTAATTGAAGAATTTTCGGATTCAGTTACTTCCATAGAGATTCACCGCGAATTAGAGAAAAGAAAAATGTTTAAAACCGAGACTTTAATGCAATATTTTAATTCCATGCGTGAATTAGCAAATAGATGTGATTCAAAAATTGACGAAGCATCAATTATCCAGTACGTCATTAATGGAATTGATGGGCTTCGTTCAGATAAAATAATTCTATATGGTGCAACCTCATTTTCCGAATTTAAGCAGAAATTACGTGCCTATGAAACAGTCATTAAAAACATGGGAATACATAACTCTAATTCACCGAATTTTCGTCATTCATATGAAAGCCGAGGACGCGATTCTAAGCAACAAAGCTTCCAAAGAAAACCCACAAAATTTAACGTTTCTGACGCAGCTAAAAGTCCCCAACGTTGTTTTAATTGTAATGATATAGGTCACCTATCAAAATTTTGTCCTAATCATTCACGTGGTCCCAGATGCCTCTCGTGTAATCTTTATGGTCACAAATCATTTGAATGCCGACGAACTAATTTAAATAATAGTTCTACACCACTTTCTGGTGTAAATTCTGTGCATGAATTGCCTTCTCCTATAAATATGTATAAAGATGTAACAATTTTTGGCCGTAAACTTAACGGATTAATAGACACAGGCAGCAATTTAACACTATTAAGAAATTCTACTTACATAAATATAGATGCACCGCCACTGAAACAAACCAATACATTATTAACAGGTTTTGGTTTTTCGCGAATTAATGTGATATGAACATTTGATTCTGAAATTACCATCGACGATCAAATTTTTTCTGTTACTATTTCTGTTGTACCAAATTCTTGCACAAATTATGACCTCATAATCAGTTGTGACGTAATTAAACAAGCACATCTAAATATATCGCCTACAGGCGTAAAATTTTCACAAATTTTAAGATCCTCTGATAGTGTAGATGAAAATTTTATTATGACGATTTCCGGCGATTCACCCACATTTGATATCGGTCCAAATGTTTCTCAGCTTAATCGAACTGAAGTCGAACAACTGCTATCGACATACACGCCTAAAAAAACAAAAACTGTAAACATTGAGCTTGATATCGCTCTTACCGACGACGAACCGATATTTCATAAGCCCCGACGTTTGCCATTTGCCGAACGAGATATAGTGGACGCTCAAGTTGATGAATGGGTTGAAAATGGAATTGTTGAGCCATGTTCATCTCCTTACGCTAGTCAAGTTGTGGTAGTAAAGAAAAAAGACGGGAAATCAAGAATTTGCATTGATTATAGACGCTTAAATCGCAAACTTATTAAAGATAACTATCCTCTTCCTTTAATTTAAGATAATTTAGATTGTCTCCAAAATGCTAAAATATTTACTACTCTAGATCTAAAAAATGGATTTTTCCATGTTGCGGTAAATGAAAGAAGCCGTAAATTTACTAGTTTTGTTACTCACAATAGGCAGTATCAATTTAGACGAATGCCTTTCTGACTAAGTACTTGTCCTTCCACCTTTATGCGATACATAAATGCCATTTTCCGACATCTGATTTCGAAAAGTATTGTTCTCCCATATATGGATGATGTTGTTATTCCCGCTGCTAATGAGTCCCAAGCCCTTGAATATCCAAAAAATGTTCTAGAGATAGCTTGTGATTACGGACTTGAAATAAATTTTAAAAAATGTCAATTTTTACAAAATAAAATTGAGTTTCTTGGCCATATTATAGAATACGGTAGATTGTTTCCTTCCCCTTCAAAAACTAAAGCTGTTATTAATTATCCAGATCTTAAAAATATTAAAGACGTTCGCCGATTTCTTGGTCTTACTGGCTATTTTAGAAAGTTTTTACCCTCATATTCGACCATAGCAAAACCTTTGAGTGACCTCCTTCGTAAGGACTCCCCTTTCCAATTTTATGCTGAACAGCAGGCAGCATTTCAAAAATTAAAATACTTACTTTCCCAACAACCCGTTCTAAGTATTTTTAATCAAAATTCTCCCACTGAGATTCACACTGACGCGTCAATTGACGGTTTGGGTGCAGTCCTACTCCAAAAATCCATACATGACAATCAGTTTCACCCTGTATTCTACATGTCAAAAAAGACATCAGACAATGAAAGAAAGTACACTAGTTTTGAACTAGAAGTCCTTGCAGTGGTCAAAGCATTAAAAAGTTTCGCATCTATGTACTAGGAACATCATTCAAAATTATTACTGACTGTGACGCCCTCGTCAAAACACTAAGTAAAAAAGAGCTTAACCCCAGGATAGCCAGATGGGCACTTTATCTCCAAGAATTTAACTATACAATAGAACACCGTACAGGCTCAAAGATGGCTCACGTGGATGCTCTCAGTCGACCTCCACATTGTATGCTAATCCAAAATAGTGTCCATCTTCAATTTCTCAAAGCACAACAGGCTGATGATCAAATAACAGCGATAAAGACGCTTCTAGAAACAACGCCGCATGATAACTATATCGTAAAAAACAAACTTCTGTACAAAACAGTCAATGGCACCGATTTACTAGTGGTACCTGACGAAATGCAGGCTAATATCATTAAAACTGCACATGAACGTGGCCATTTTGCTGTTCTACGCACACAAGATTTAATTAGCAAAGACTTTTACATCCCACGACTTAAAGACAAAGTTGAAAAAATGCATTCAAAACTGTGTTACATGCATTCTCACAAACCGGAAACGTGGTAAACAAGATGGCATGCTTAACCCGATAGAAAAGAATGACTTACCACTCCATACATTTCATCTAGATCATTTGGGTCCTCTAGAGACAACTTCTAAGAAATACAAGCACGTTTTTGCAGTGATAGACGCATTCAGTAAATTTACATGGCTGTATCCCACTAGATCTACGGACGCTGCAGAAGTCATAAAACGATTAGAAAACCAACGACATGTCTTCGGAAACCCCGCTAGGATTATTACTGATAAAGGATCCGCATTTGAAGATTACTGTAATAAGCAAAACATCCTTCATATCTCCATTACAACTGGTCTCCCAAGATCTAATGGCCAAATTGAAAAACAAAATTCCACCATCATTGCTGTGCTGTCAAAACTTTCTGTCGACGATCCTGAGAAATGGTACTCTCCCGTACCCCACCTGCAAGAAATCCTGAACTCAACTTTTCAAAGAAGCATCAAGATGACTCCATTTGAACAAATTTTCGGCACCAAGATGAAGTCTTGCCAGGACATTGAGATAGTCCAACTTCTTAACGATGAGATTACAGCTCAATTCCTAGAATAACGTGATGCTCTCCGTCAAGATGCCAAAGAGCAAATCTACAAAGTTCAAGATTAGAATCGCCGCACGTACAATCTCCGGCGCAGACAAGCTCATAAATATCAACTACACGACCTAGTAGCAATTAAACGCACTCAGTTTGGTCCAGGCTTGAAACTTAAGCAAAAATACCTTGGACCATACAAAGTTACAAAAGTCAAGCACAATGACACTTATGACGTAGAAAAGTGTGATTTCGTCGACGGACCATCAAAAACGTCTACTTGTGCAGAATTCATGAAACTCTGGCCAAACCAAATTAACTCTACATGATTTCTCCATTAAAAACTGTTCACAATTTTTCTTCCTGTGAAAGACTTTCGTTATAGACATTATCAACAGACTTTTTATTTATTTATTTATTTTTGCTCCCATTTTTATTTGAATGACTCTAATATTTTCTTATTTCATTTTAGTACAAATTTAAGTATTTAGAAGTACGAGTATCTTGCTTGAATATGTTCCTGTGTTCCTTATTCTAGATTCTTATTTTAGCCTTGATCTTATTTGTATCGTTAACATAATTTGTTTTATCCCAGTGGTAATGTATGAAATTTTTCCTATTTATCAATTATTACTTTAAATTTGCTCATTTTTCAGTATTTTTGTAATTTTTCTTTGATGATATTTTGTGTTGTGTATAATTCTTTTATCTACTGTGTAACTGTGTATATTTTTAATATTTTATTACTATATATCTGTACCATTTTATCATTGTAAATAATCAGGCGAGGTCGCCTTCCCGGTCATGATGGCCGATGTAGGGTTGGATATGTGCGATGTCACAATCCCTCCCCTTGTACTTAGGGTGGAGTAGTCCACACTGACGTCACACCCCGCCAGGAATGTCCGACTGAAGGACACACGGGAAATGAGGCAGACGGACGTTAGAGACGCTAAGCTCTAGACGTAGGAAGAAGACGTTCTCCTTTGGTGTTTAATATATTTTAAATATTTCATCTCTCATTTTGTTCAATAAAGCATTTATATTATTATTAGGTTGTAGTCATTTTCCCATTCTAGTAAAATGAATTCTTCTCCATAAATAATTTAGTCATCACAGGATACGAAATTTTACTCAAATATAAATATACTACCGAAGCATATTATAAACAAGAAGCACGTATCATATTGATAAAATGTTCAACCATAGAAGTAAACCACTTGATCTCGCAGAAATCAGAAGGGAGGACAATTCGATTTGAATTTTTTTTTATAAATATATTCAAAATTTTACGCACTGATAATTGGCAATGACTTTTAACCAAAATGTATGCAAAAAATAAATCATATAACTTTTCTGCAAAATATTTGACATACACGCATTCACCTATTTTACAAGACTTTCTTTTTTTTTTAAAATTAGTTATTCAAATGCCAAATAAAACTTTTCAAATTCGAACACAAAGTATATGAAGTTGAATTTATTAGAGCTAACATATACGGAGGTACCCCTACACTATCTTTCATGTAAAGTATGTTTCATGCAGATGTTAAATTAAATTAATTTATAACACAATGTGTATAAATATGGTGTAAATTAAATATAATTTAACAACCAACGTTCTTATCTGTCCCAGTTAAAACATAAAAAACTTTACATAGCGGAAAACATAAAAAACTTCCTTAGAGAGAATTGTGATTGCAAGTTTCAGGTTGGATCCTGTATTATTTATAAGGATAGATTTAGCATATATTAGTCCCTTTACACTGATGAAAATTTAAAATTTTCATCTGTGCAAAGAGACTAATATCTAACACTACTCCTTGAGACATTGGGTACTTTTCCATTTCACCAGCACAAGCAAGAAAATCACCAAAAATGATACAGTCTACACCAAGCGGAGCATTCTCGCTGGTAACCTTTTTCTTAATATGTCAAAAAAGGATGAAAAACCAATGGAAATTTGGGATTTGACCAGAACAGAGGAAGAGAATCTGTATGCAGTCGCCAATTAAATATGCTTGGAGAGATTTGCCCTGGGGAAACGGAAAAAAAAAAGTACCCAATAATTTCTGCAAATGGACTATAAAATCAGAAAAAGGAATGAATTCTATTTAATTTGGACTAGGGTCATGATACCATAGCTTGACGTGGTCACTTTGCCTCATCGGCCATCCTCCAAACGTTCTGTCAAAAGTTGATTAACAGCCATATTCCCTTTTCGGAGATGACATTGAGACCCAGATTGTTTGACCAGACCCAGTTTCGGATTGACATTGAGGCCATATATGATATTAGACCTGTAACCATTGAGGATTTTAAGCATTTGCAATATTTAGAATTCGTCTTCAAGGTAAAGTTACCTTTTTATTACAAAACACAACATTTTATACAAATTGTAGACTTGTTATATATGTATATAGCGATATTTATGTATTATACTGTCGACAACAATTTCACCAAAAAAAGAAGTTAACTGAAACTCAATGCCATTGAATAGGGAACAGACGAGAACGAATATCGTCTCCATCGGTAGTTCCGAAACTTACTGTGCTTTTGGACCCCTTTTTATATTAAAAACTGGGCTGAGACCCCTCCCAAGTGAAGTAACTCTATTTTAATGCATACTAGTAAAATTATAAATTTAACATCGATGCACTAAGTGATGAATGTAACGTAACTGTTGAGTAGATGTACGATTCTTTTATACAGACAAGTTATTGCATGTACAGTATAGATACCGTTCTCCTATTTAAACCTGCAAAGATCTGTCATTGCATGTACTGATGCGCCTATCTAAAATTTCGATTCTAAATATTTTAATTTTTACTCTGGAATTTTTTAACTCTTAAAAATCAGTACTAATTTATTTTAACTTTCATAACAATGGAAATGGATTACAAATATTTTCTCTACATTAAAGTTATCGAGACTCCTTTAACGCCCTAAATTAATTTTATTTCCCATAGACTTTCTCAGAAGTCACAAGGAATTCTCCCCTCCCCCCAAGAATTCGCAGGAGCCACTTTGAAAGATATGGTCTACACTTTGATCTTTGCCTACACTTATAACCATAATCATACCCATAAATGTGCTCATACTCAGTAACATAATTAGAATAAAAAGAACTATGAATTTAGAATGAATGAAAATAGAGAGTACCAAAAAGTAAATTGAGATTGTTAGAGTTTTGTTGTTGTTCAGATTAGTAAGCAAAATGACGAAAAGTATTTATTAGCAAACTATTTTTAAGTCGCCGTTGCATTTTATTCAATTAACGCCATGAATATAAAATTTTAAGATCATTATGAGACTTATCATTTACTTGGGAATCCCAATTATTGAATAATGGGTGAGTGATTACTAACTTCGCCCTGTTAAGCTACACGAGGGCTTTTGGCGACGGACCTCGTCATTTTGAACCATGGTCAAGTGACGTGGACGACCCCTGATCTGGGACCCCCCTCTCCTAACTTCTACACCTCACCAACGGGAAGACGTTTGAGCTCTTGACAGATTTAACGTGCATCGTTCCCCTACACGGCGAGTCTTCAGTGGTACTGGGCTCGAATTCATGACATGACTGCCATGATCTTCGCTACCGCCACCCCCATTATGCAAGAGAACCACTTTGAAAATTCTTCAGAACATTACTTCAGTTAATTCATTTCATGGAATAAACTTGAGATGACAAAAAGAACAGCATTCCATATTTCCTAATATTAATTGATAGAATGGATAGATCATGCGAAAAGAGAGAAAATAGAATTTTTCTTCAGAAAGAACTCGTTCAAAAAAGATTTGCATAGAAGAAAAGAGGGGGGGAAACAAATTCAGGGCTTCGAACCGTAATTTTTTTCGTTCCGGTTCAACTAAAAAAAAATAAATCGGTTCAGTTCCGGTTCTCGTTTCGACAAAAATAACAAATTTTGGTCCACCGAAGGAATACTTTTATTTTATATATATTCTTATTTAAATCATCTAGTTCTTTTAGTTGAATTAAATCTGCCTTCTACCGAGTAGTTTCGAGCGAAACAGAAAAGGAATAATGAACATCAAAACAGGAAATCGAGAAGTAATGCACATGTTGGTTGATTGATTGTGGGTGTCGTGTTTATGGAAATTTCATGTAGGACCGAAGGTCCTATATACCACGAAGGCAATGTAATATACTTGTAATGTAAAAATACATGTAACGTACAAGTCGGGTTGAATGTTCTTTCTCGTATGATCTGACACGGAAATATAAAAATATTCTTTGCAATAAGGAAAATGCTTTGACATATGCTGGTTGGAATTACGCTAATTCTAAATTTTTCATATTGAAGCGAATTTTCCCTGAAATTAAGAAAATTATACATTTTCATATTGTGCCATTTTTTTATAGATATATATGTGAAATTTAAAAAGAGAAAACCGCTGCGTCATAAATTTAAGTAAATAATAATTATATAGCAGCTACTAAAGAGAATATTGAATGCTGTGTGTGTTCTCTTTTAAATCCTACTTAATTCCAATGCTTTGGCGAGGGGCGAAAAATTTGAGCCTATACGCGGAAAAAGCAAGTTTTATTGCATCGGACTTGTATTCGATAAAAAGACAGTTGCTCTTCAAGTTGGCGAGAAATAAAAGTTATATATGGACTGAAACATCGAAATTTTCGAATGCATTGTTCCTAGAATATTAAATTCTTCGCTATACATTTCTATTTTCTAAACATTCCGTACTTATACGCAGAAATGTTAATTAAAAAATAAATATATTTAAAATTTGTATCATTGCGGTGCAAAAAGTAAATAAAACATCTTTATGCCACTTTGGATTTTGTCCTTTTTTTCTAAGCTTATTTTTATCCACAGTCAATAAAAATGATCCAATTGCACTATTTCTTACATAAAATTTTTAAGTGAAATGTTTCTGACCCGAATACGCGTGGAAGCACGTTGGTCTACTGCTACAGGTGTACTAATGTCGGCTTCGTAAATTCGTCAAGGGTGACTTTATGCAGGATCCCCCTCACGGCAAACCATTGACGTCTGCGTCTGCATTGGGCTCATGAGCACAGAGCCTGGCAAGCTCTTTTCAAGTTTTCTCAAGTTGTCTTTTCAGATGAATAACGCTTCAATTTGTGGGACCATGATGGCCACATTTGAAATAGACGAAATGCCGGTGGACGCTGCCTTCCAGATTGCGTTGTCGAACGACATAGTGACCTAACACCTGGAGTTATCGTTTGGGGTGCGATTTTGTATCATGGACGATCCAATTTGCTACGAATTGAGAGTAATCTCAATAGCAACAGGTACGTTCATGAAGTGCTACAGCCCGAAGTCATCCCCTTCCTTCAAGGCATCCATGGAGCTATATTTCAGCAGGATAATGCACGTCCACATGTTGCAAAGACTGTTCGAGACTTCTGTTCAGCATAACACATGCAACTTCTTCCTTGGTCTTCTTATTTGTCGGATATGTTGCCTATTGAGCACGTGAGGGATTTGGTTGGTCCGCGTCCTACAGCTTCAAAAGACGAACTTTTGTTGTGCATACCAGCAATATGGAGTTCTCCTCTACAAGCACATATTCAAAATCTGTTTGGCTCCATGCCACGTCGTATAGCAGCACTTATTACAGCGAGTGGTGGCTACACCAAATACTGATTTCAGACACTCAATATTGATTTTTTGCTTTGAAATTTTTTTTTATTTATTAGCATTAATACAAGTCGTTTGTGCATTAAATTTCATTTAATTCTGATGATTCCTTCATGGTGTTGCCTTTTTTACAAACAGCAGTTTACTTAATATTGAACCCAAATATTTTTTTATCCAAATGTGGTACTCCGTAGCTGATTATAATTTTAGCTGATTGTTTTTATATTCGAAATTCATGGTATTTTTTTGAAGTGTTTTAACGTAAGCTAAAAAAAGTGTATAGCAACATCATAAAAGGGAATAGGTATTGCTATGGCATATTTCTAAAATACACAATGCTATTTTTTCTCTTATTTTTTTCTAATTATATATAATCAGTATGTATGTTCCTCAATGTTTTTATTTGTTAATTTTAAACAAAAATAAAAAGTCTATATTTATTATATTATTACTATTTATTGTTTTATTCTATTTTATAACGAAAACGTGTTTTAAGTATAGAAAAAATCCCGCATTTTAACATTGGTCGACTTAAATATATTAAGACTACTTTAGAAAATTATCAAAGGCAGGATTTTTATTTGAAGTCTAATAGTACTTAAATACTTCTGAAATATTTCTGTAATCGCATGAGAAATCCTTTTTATCAAGAATTGGATTCATCTTCCCCTTTTTATCTTTTCATGTGTCTCTTTCTTTCTCTCCAATCCACTAGGAAAAATCTCTCCTCTCTTTGAATTCTGATAATCGGAATACATGGCTAGACATACTAGTTTTTCTGCAACTAAGTTGAAATTCTTTTACAAAATTAATTTTTTTTATGATATCCGAATCCGATCCTTTAACTAAAAAATTTTTTTTTAAATGTGTTCAAATCGCCTAGATCCTTTGAAGAACTTATCTTTTTTAGATTCCCTTACAAGTCAAAATTTCTATCGTGCTCCTAAATTCCTCGACACATTAGTGTTTGGAGCTTTACAAAGTTAACCTACAACAATCCTACAAATTGATAAGATGATAAGGATAACATCTGTCATCACCTTTGTTACGTATTTGTTACTTTACCAATTATATCTATGTAATGGAAGAGTGAAGTGTTGAGCTTTGTGACTAAAAGTTCCAGTTTTAATTCTACTCATGATCTGGGAGCATAATGAAGGTTGTCTCTCATTAAATTTAATTTAGTGTTGTGTGGGATGAGATACCCGGCCATGTTATGTATCGGGATTCAAAAATAGGAGACTTTTGCTTATGAATTGTAGTCTTGGCTTCATATGACGTTCGTCAAGTAAATCTTTTTAAAGAAGGCAGTGATCCAATAATTTTGTTTTGAATTATTTTAGGGGAAATTGAAAAATTTGTATTAATTACATGTAAAAGTGAAGATTCTTTTTGTATAAATATATGTTGATGCTCGAAATATTTTTGGTAAAAATAATGAGTTTATATAGAGAATATTATCTTTTATCTAATTGGCATAATAAAACTGATAATATCCAGCTTTTTGCATCTTACCTATATACAAATTTATTTACTACTAGCTTTCATGGCTCGGCGTTGCACAGGCTTATACCGAGGGTATAACTTAATCCCCATGTTAATTTCCTCCATTTATTCTAACGCCAAAACTTTTGTGGGGTTTCACGCGTACGATGTGAGTGCATGTCCCGTGAGTGCGTGTCATGGCTTTGTTGCTTAACATTTTCCCTTCTCTACACAAATTCTCGATCCTAGTACCACTGAAGACCCGCAGTGTAGGGGCGCGATGCACGTAAAATCTGTCGAGAGCACAAACATCCTCCCGTTGGTGTGGTGGTGTAGTTAGGAGAGGGAGTGCCAGCTCAGGTGTCGTCCACGTCGCTTGACCATGGTTCAAAATTACGTCCTCGTGTTGCTGAGATATGGGACGTTAATATTCACTCAACTTCACAAATTCAGCACTTCCAATATTATTTTCCGAAATTACTTTGATTTCTTTGTTTCTTTCCTCTCCGCTTAGCCCGGCGTTGCACGGGCTTTTACCGAGTGAATAACTTCACCCTCATGGAAATTTCGTGTTTCCCTCAGGCCGATAGCACTTGTGTGTGCTTGCGATGTGAGTGATTTCTTTAACAATGTCATAAAAACTCCCTTTTTCGAAATTTGTTCTTGCGTTGGTGTGGTGTGGTAATTATTAAAGATGGGTGAAAGCTCATGTGTCGTCCTCGTCACTTTAGCATGGTTGAAATTTTCGAGGTCCGTCACCAAAAATTCTCGAATAGGCAAACAGGGTGAAATGTAGCTTTTTTAAAGATAGTTGTATATTGAAAAAAGACAGAAAAGTAGAAATTTTTCAAATTTCAAAATTTCACTACTATTTTAATTGTTGAAGTAAAATTGTGAGAATTTTTTGAAATATTCGACACGGGGGGGAAAAAGGTTTCATGCAATTACCTTTATAAAAGAAGAAATTATTAAATGAATGATTTAAGTATTTTGAGTGTTTTATTAAAATTTGTTCAAAAAAGTTTTTGGCTTTTTTTTGAAAATCACTGATTCTAAAAGTTTTAAAAATCATTTTTATTTAAAAGTAACGATGTTGATAAATTTTAGAAAAAATCATGAAATATGCAAAATATCTTTGTTTTCTAAAAAAAAAGTTTTTTTTTTAAATTCAAAAAAAAAAAAAAGATAGTTTTCGTTATTTTATTTTTTTAATCGCTGATTCTAAATATCAATGAACTTTTTAAAAATCATTTTCTTTTAAATTCATCGATATTTATAAAATACAAAATTATAACTTATTAATATTTTTACATTAAAATTGATTAAAAATGTTCATTTAGCAATTAATTGTGACATTCCGTTTGCTTAAATAATGGCAGCACTGAAAATTTACGTGGGAAAAATAAACAGAAATGAAAGCTTCTTGTTAGGAATTGTTGAAAAAGATAGAAATTACTTTGAATGATTAAAAATAAAAATAAAAAACTTTTTGAAGGCAAAAAAAAAAAAAAAAAAAAAAAATGAAAAGAGTACATTAAAATAACAGAGGATCATGTTAAAATAAGTATTTATCAGTAAAATTAATTTACGTGGGAAAAATTAGCAGAAATGAAAAAAAAGAGACACCTCCGATTCGAACTCGCAGCGACACGATCCGCTCTACCGGATCCGACGCGCTAACCAACTGAGCTACCCAGCCCCGTAGCAAAAATTGAAAATAGGCAATAATAATGAATGGGAGGTTCAAATTGAAATTAATTTTTAATTGGAGGGAATCCACAGGATACTCGCACAACGATTGAAAGATTTCGATTAAAGATTACATTTAAACGTATTGCAAAAAAATTTATTGATTTTTGATATTTTAATAAAAAGCAATTAATAATAAAGAATATATAATATGAACATAGCTTTTTTTTTTCTAAGGAAGTTATGCAAAAAAAGTTTCGAAATGGGCAAATTCTTCGATTTTATTATGAAATTATATGTCAAAAAAAGAAATATACATTAGGCATTATTTTAAAGTAAACTATAAGTTTTATGAAAGAGAACAAAAATTTCGATACTGATAAATATTTTAAATGAATCTCAGAAATGCATTTTGTCATCTTAATCTGACATATGTAATTATTTAATTTTGAAAATTATATAAAGAAAAATTGACGAAAAAGTAACTTTATCACTCGCATTTATTTTTACTCTCCAAAGTTACTGATTTCCCCCGTTTAAGGCAGAATTTTTTTAGTGTAACCCTTGAGTTAGATGCGGTCGAAGACGAAACAGGTCAAAAGTCTTTGGCGCAAAGCTAATTTTCGACGCCAATGTTTGGCTAAATGTAAAATCGCGTATTTTAAATTATTTTAAAAATCATTACCTTCATTTTAAGAGCATAATTTTTACGTTAATGCTCTCCAACATCACAAACTATTTGCAAAAATAACGTACTTTGAAATAAAAAATGTACAAATTACTACTTTTTAATTTTTTTCTCAGAAAAACATCAGTTTACGAAAATCACAAAATGTTTTTTAAAATCCGTAATTTTGAAGCAATTTTTTTAATCTTCGTATATGTTAAGGATAATATTACTTTAAACACGGAAAAAAGGTTTTGTGAGATTACCTTCATAAATGACGAAGTTATTCAATGTGAAGTAAAAATTGGGACTACTTTTTAAAAATTCTTTAAAAAAAAAAGTTTTGGGAATTTTATTTTTTAAATGAATGGATCTAAAAGAGAAAGGCTTGAAGTTAATTAGTGTAGAATATCGATTTAATAACACGAAAAGTAATTCATACCTAACGATTTAGAAATAATTTTCATAAAAACGCATCAGTTTTAACACTATTTTAAAAAATTCGAAAAAAATAGAAAGTATCGTTATTTTACAAAAAATATTATACCGTGTCGTGGCGAAATAAATGATCTTTCCGATTCTGTAATTATTTTTTTGTCTGATTTCCACACCGAAAATTGGATGACAATTTTAAGGTGGTCGAAAACGTCGGATCACCGCTCGGCCAAAACGGAACGGAAGTTCCGCCAAGTAAACAACCGGTAGGAGTTAAAACAATTAGGCGTTTTAAGGTTTTTAATTAATATCTTTTCAACTAATTACAATATCGGAATATAAATGGGCAATACGGCTTCCCCGGAAAATTCCCGATCTTTTGGTACCTTCCGCGTCGTACGGTTCGTGAGAAGATAGACGCACATAGATAGATAGATAGATACGTTTGTTTACCTTCGAATTTTAATAGTGTAAGATTTTTATCATACCGTAATTCCACAAAACATCAGCAGAGAAAAATGAAATTCATAAGACAAAGACACAATGCATTAATAAAGGAATGAAGACAATATAGTAAACAAAATAATGATTGACTGATTGATTATTTATACACACTTTCAAGCTACAATAAGCCATCATTAACGAACCTCATCTAACGCTGGTCATCGAAAAGTGAGGACCGACACTCCACTCAACAAACTTTCACGCCAACCATGAGCCTCGGCACTTTTAAGGAGCCTAAGATCTACACCGAAGATCTCAGCGGCTCTAGGAATCGACAGCACCTGCCGCTTTTGCGGTTAATGTAGCCATGGAGCTCAGCAACATAGCTCGTGGTTTGGGTTCACGAAACCTTAAATCCTGCTCTTGAGGCTTCGATATGCATCAACTTTCTGTTGAAATTGTAATATACGGCATTGGTTTTGAAGTGAAACTTCTTTGCGGACGGGAGTGAATGGGAAATTTACCCAGTTTTGCATAACAGTGAACGGAAGTAGTGATTCCCCCCATCCTCCCGAAAGAGCGCGAGGGGAGGGGGTACACCACGTGACTTGCGTGATATCCGCGAAAAAGTTGAACGATTGCTAAGGGGGAGTTGTGCATCAAAAGTATCTCTTCCTGCTATGGACGAAAGGCGCTTAGGTATAGGTGACATTAAGTGGGTACCTTTGCTACTCTCGTAACGAACTCGCGTGGCGTATTTTCGTAGTTTTTAAGTAATAAACGTGCCATTTTCAACGAATAAACGCACCCAAAATATTACCATTATATGGCTCTTTCCGTTACGGGAGTGTTTGGGGCATTGTGTATGTGTCACTAATGTTCGCGCCAGAATCGTTACGGATAGCGTCTTGTAAACAAACACAGTGACTTCTGTTAGTGATGCATTAAGTTTATATTATTAATTTTTATTTCCATTGAATCAAAATTAATTCTGGTCAGATAGCCTAGAACAAATGCAAAAAGAGGAAAAGAGTTTCGTGAAAGAAAAAAAAAGCAAAACTAGCAGCAATTCTAGGCGAAAGTATCTATCACCAGGCAGTTCTGTCACAGCTTTTATCATCTTTATCCATAAAGTTTTAGTGCTGTACACATCAGAGGCTGCTGCAATCATTGGATCCGATGATGATTAAAAGCCGATTATCTTAACTGGAGATTTTAATGTTAATTTTGCTTCAGAAGAAGCAAAGCCACTCATTGAATTCTTGAAACAGACACTGAATTTGACAATGAATACTGATTCTAAAGAAGGAAAAACAATATACAGAACCACAATGGATGCAGTTTTCTCACATTTTCTTGATTGACTACACTCGAGGATTTTTATATCCTACTTTAGTTACCACACATCTATTGTGTCTTTCTTGAAAAATGATGATGCAGAAAATTGGATAAAAATATTTTCATACAATAAATAAAGTTTGAATTTTATTTGATTAATCTCAGAAGTTTAATATAATTCGATCTATTCCTGCATTTACGGCCAACGTCGCGAAAAAAGTTTCACTTCTATGGCGTGGCTTTCCACGTTCTTATTTTTTAAATGCACCAAGTGTGCGGCAAAGACGAATTTTTAATTTTGAAGTCTTGTAAATACATGAAATTTGATGACGTGCAGCTTAGAAGGGAAAAAACAATGAAACTCTTGGTGACAGTGCGACTGAGTCGAATTTCATAAGGGAAAAAAAGGTACAACGAAAATGTTCATAAGAAAAGGGCCTTAATAAGAGAAGAGAGAGAGATTTTTTTTCATAAGTTTAAATAATTTTAAAAAATAGAAATTTTCTTCCGTCGTTAAACCATTGTTAAAAGTTTTTGTTAAAAATAATCAGTTTTCCTTTTGTTAGATGTCTTTTAGACGTAAAAAAAAAACATATATTTTTTTTGGGGGGGGGGGGGACAAATATACAGATTATCTTTTTTTCAACCACACCTGGAGTCTAGCTCAAAAAAGAAGGTACGGAATTTCTTTTTTTTATTCTTTAAACCACTGTGAAACGTTGTTAAAAATATCCCGTTTTCTTTCGAATGGTAATTCTAGTTCAGCATTTAAAAAAAAAAAAAAAAAAAAAATGACTTGTACGCGAAAAGGAATATGCAGATTATCTCCTCCTTTCTGATGAAAATTCTAATTTAGTGTTAGACGTCAGATGCTGTATTTACACCAGCGAAAAATATTAGTCCAATTTTGCGCTACACTATAACGAATAAGGTTACCAAAATATAACAGGGTTGCTCCTTTTAAGATTATCATATTGAACAATTTACTCTTTAGATTAGCTTATTTCTATACGAAAATAGAGTATTTTTATTTATTTATTTTTTGTTTATTGTTGTTGCTTATGCCCCCTGATCGACAGTAACATCAGATTCATCGCGGCTAAGGGATAGAATTTTACGTCTGACGTTAGCCTTAGTTTTGAGCTCCATTAAGGTGACAGCACGATTTTGCTCGGTTCATTTTTTTTAAACTTGTCTACTGCTAAAAATCATGTTTTTGAATGATATTCATTCAACACAACTGGCATAATTTTAATTTAATATTTATTTCAAATAGCGATTAGCTGTAGGTACCTCTACCAATAGGTAGTACACAAAAAAATTATTAATGACATGAAAAGAAATCATGCTAAACAAAATAATATTAGGAAAAAAATATTATTGAAGAAAACAGATGTTGGATGAGTGGAAAGTCATTGTTTTATATATTTAAAACTAAAATAAATTTGCGAAAAAAGTTATTTTTATTCACACATAGCTGGGTGAATTTTTAAAAAATAAAACTTGACAATTTTTAATAACTGAGCTTGAGAATTTTATATAACATTGATTGCAACTCAGGAAATTTGTCTTGGCAAAAAATTAATTTTTGTCATATAGTTTTTCTTGTAAGTTTAATGATATGAAACAACATATTCTTCGAATGATTGCTCAGAACTCGAAACTGTATCAACTAAAAATATTCGTATCAAGCATGTAACATATTTGAAAACCTAAAAGAATATTTCAAACTTTTTTAAATTCTCAAATACAGAAAAGAATTTGAGTAAATAAATCCAAGTACACCAATGAAAAATATGTTGTTTCTAATGCCACCTGTCAGACGTAGTCAGATCGAGGCCCACGAATTTCATCATGGCATAGGTCCAGATTATACGCATGTTGTTAGCCGTAGCTTTGAGCACCATGCAGGTGACAGTACGATTTGGCTCGGTTCCACCCCAATTTTGAGGGAGAACACTCTGGAAGTAGTCAGGGGCCTCCCACCTCTCTTCCCTTCCACCAACCTCAAGAGAGAACTTGCGGCTCGAAGGCTATTTAGATTACCCCCATGCAGCGAAGGCACTATACATTTACAAGCATCCATGCCTTCTCCGGGATTCGAACCCAGGCCCTACGGCACAGCAGTCAGCGTCGCTAACCACTAAACCGGATGGGCAACTAATGAAAAATATACTTGGGTTTGTATACTTTAATTAGCTATATAATTAAAAATTAAAATCAAATTCCTAAATTTGTTTCATCGAATCATTCCGCAATAAGGAAAATTTCATATATGCCAGTGCACATCAGTTGCAGGTCGTCTTATTGTAAGATTTAAGAACATCGCAAAGTGCGGCTTGTGCAATTTACGGAGTCCAATCAAATGATAAACATCTGTGAAAGAATAAATAGTGCAGAACCGGCCACTGGTTCCCGAAATTTTAAAAAATGAACAACTTGGAGCTCACTCGCGTGTTGTCCATCGGATTAGCAACCACCCCAGAAGACGTAATGCAAGACAGCGAAAAGTGAAATAATGACAAAAAAAAAAAAAAAAGCTTTTACAAAAACTTGAAAACTGAAAACAGTTGCAAAATTAAAGTACTTTTTAAAACTTAAAATCAAAAATTAATTTAAGATAATTAATTGAAATAAATTAATTAAAACTGAAAAATTAGAATACGTTTTCAAAACCATCTTTACTGCCTCTCTAAAACCCTCTCAATTTCATGCTATCCCCACACTTTAGACATGCATACGACGATCCAATTGAACCACCTTTCATGCACCATTCTTTATAACACAGCTTTTACTCCTAACGCAGGAAAAAGCAAAAAACCTTTTAGAATACTCAAAAATACATTCACACACATTTACCATTTGCAACAATACTAATATCATCGGTGGCCATTGCGAGTATGCGTAAAAATTAATGTGGAAAAAAAAGAAACTTACCTTTAAAAAAATGAATCCACACTCGAGGAACGAAGCCAAAAAACGATCCGTCAAATATTCCATAGAATGTCCCACGAAAAAGTAGACGCAAAAATGCGACGAAAAAACAAACAACAATGCAAATTATGGAAATGTTTAAACTTGTGAAAATATCGAATTAAAATCCATCTGAAATTAATAGAAATACCGCCACAAATTTTAATGAATAAAAAATTCATTTTAATATACAATAAAAAATTTTACATTGTCAATAATAACACATTTGAAATAAAATTACAAAGAAAAAATAAAAATGCTGGCAACCACTGAAACGTGCACTAAAAAACGTACTGGGCATGCGCAAAATTGAGTCAATACTATTCTCCTTCACAGCTTCGAAATCGGCTTGATTACTACAATTGGCGCACTTATTAATCTCGGGAAAAGCGCAACAAATAAATTGAGCCAATCAGTGGCCGATTCTGCACTTCACCCCTCATGAGAAACATCTACATTCGCCAGTAATGATTGTTTGATAGTTATGAGAATCAATATCAGCAATGAAAAAAAATATACTATTTGAAAGAGTATCCAAAAAACTTTTCTGAACTCTTATTCTGGTCACTTTTAAAAGTTTCTTTGACATTCGTAAAATGTTTAAGACAAACGTAAATAAAAATTAATCCAATAAAGTTATTTTCATATTGTATAAATGGGTTATTCGATTATGCATATTAAATTTTATAAGTCAAAGTTAGATAATGGAAATGAAATCTTGAGATAAACATCATTCCTATGAAAAAATTTTCCAAGATTTAGATACATTGCAGCACATGTCATTCATTAACCTACAAGATGGCTATTGATGAAATCAAATTTGGTGTGCATGATCCTTCCAACATGAAACACAAAAATGTTGCACATTCATAAAATTTTCATATCAAAAATATTTATACACAAATTTTAACCATGGTATATAAAGGACATATTGTGTGTGTGTGTGTGAAATAAAATGTTTCCTATTTTAAAAACTAGAATTTACTTCCTACAATATATGATAACCAGTAAATTTTTGATGAATTATTTTTATATCTTGGTGTTTTTCCATTGGTTTATTTCTATGTTAAAACAATTTCTTAAAATCAGCACTGAAAAGGAGGCAAAAAAAAAAAAAAAAGAAACCATTAGTCACAAATTGAAGAAAAAAATGTGTCTCAGAAAGAAAAAAAAATTAATGATGAATAAAAAGATAAGCAAGAAAGTCAGTCAAAAAGTTGATTCATCACAGCAATTTAATCAAACTTTAAAATAAGTACACAAATATCAAAGTTTCCGAAAAGTAAGATATACTTAGGAACAATGCAATCAACTTATGTTATATTTACAATTTAATTAAATAAAGCTTTTCAATATTCAGAAATTTAGACAAAACTATTTAAAAATGTTTAAAATAATACAAAAATATTTGTTACATTTTTTTGATTAAAGAAATCACTGCAAAAAGAATTGGCAATTTTAGAATCACATTTTTACACCCAGGTTCTTAATTAGGGAAGCAAAAAAAATTTCTGAGGATTAACCCTTTCACAATGGGTGTGTCATATATGCACCAGTCTCAAACCCCCATACTGGGTGGTGTGCAATTCAATGCACTTTTCCATGGGGGTGACCAATCTTGTAGAAGGAGTAAGAAACACAATTCACCAGTACATCACTGGGCTGCTGGTGACTTTTGAAATGGGTGCATATGAGACACTGTAAAATGATTTCTGTTAATCAGTAAGTCAGGGCAAAAAGATTAAAGAAAAAAATTTAAAATGAGCCAATTAAATTCCAATGAAGGACAAATAATTTTATTCATGTTTCCAAAAAACTGAAAGTATCAGGATGTACTAAAAGAAAAAGACCAGCCAATGGGAACCTTAGTAACATAATTAGCAGAATAATCTTAGATGCAATTAAGAATCCTATAAAAAAATTTTAGAAAGCAAAAAAATATATATATATATATATTTATATTTTCGAATCTATTTTTTGCAATCTTATTTCTTGCCTTTAGTAACACATTTCTATTTAAAAAATTTCAAATCCTATTCTACATAATTACTTAGTTCTGTTTATGATAATATTTCAGCAAAAATCTCATATTATGAAGGAAAGCCAGATCACATTATAAGACATACGAGGACAACCTGAGAAAAAGTTAAGAGCTCCTGCTTTATATTGCAGCTATTCCAATTTATGTACGAAAAAAAGATATATATATATATATATATCTTTTTGTGTACATATCTATTTATCTTAATATCTAATATCTTAATATATGTAGATGTTTACTTAATATCTTAAATTTATCTACATATCTATTTATACTTGATATATATATATATACTGTGTTTAAATATGTAGTTGCTCATTATTACTTATTGCTCCTTATCATTATGATTTTATACTGCCCCCCCCCAAATCCAACTAACCAACAATCACAAATACTGTGTTTTCCATGATTTTCTATTAATAACTGTTTATGAAATAAAAATAGTTTATCAACAAAATTATCAGCATTACATCAAATTTGTAAAAATAATACAGCTAAGCTTATATTAATAAAAATTATTAGAAAATATAAACTTTAGATTTTTAAAAAAAATCAAGTTACACATTAAAATTCTACTATAAGTTCATCACAGGAACTTCACAAGATTATGATGAAAATATTTTTTTTAATTATGGTGATATATGAAAAACCATTAACATGATCACTGCTTTCAATGCCCAACAATCTCTAACTGCATTTAAAACCAACAGCAAATAATTTTGTTTACCACATTACATTGCTAAGCAAAATAGTTGACAGAGAACATAAAACATAAATACCAAATCAATCCACATTGAAAACATATTAGACAAACAGGATATGCACAAAATTGAAATGAATTTTATGGTTAAAGTGTAGAATAGGGGGACCTTTCTGACCAGAATCAGTTATCACACACAAACTACCTATATACATCGATAGGTGCTTCGAGAGAAATGAAACAATGCCAAAATAATGAAGAGCCAAATATGTTCCGGCATCTAGATAAATGCTAAATTCTAGGAACCCCCTACTCTACACTTCAGTCAGTTTTACTTTTCAACTCTCCATAATTAATTTGGTACTTACGTATTATCCCAACAATCATTAACTCTACTAATACCTCACCAAGTTGGCAACCCTGATTTTCTATGTGACCTACACATTGAATCGGTATCCATGTGCTTTGTTTCATATAATGTAGCCAGTAGGTTGTGATAATACATACTTTTAATTTTATACTATAGGATTGCAGAATTCTCAATGCACTTAAGACTTCATAATTATGAATTATGGATATATGAGATAACTCTCAAAAGAGAAAATTTCAATATCACATCAATGAAGGCTTTAAGATGCAGTTTGATTTAAACTTAGCAGCCCTCAGTTTGTATTAGTCAATAGTACTTGCATATTAGCATCACTGTTGTAAAATTTGTGCCAGACAAATCATGCCATGATACCAAAACAACAAAAATTTTATGCTTTATTTGAAAAAGAAACAATTAGATTTTGGCAAAAAATTGCGAGATTCGCATAGCACAATTTCGGCTGCGGTGACAGAAATATGCAAGTACTTATATCTAAAATTTTCAAATTACTGAATGTGTCACACACAGGAAAAAGATATAGACCTCTTTCCATATAACATAAAATTAAGTAGTCCTAGAGAAATTCACAATCCAGTATGTACTGGAATTCCAAAAATTATATTTACAAGACAAACAATTTTAAAAATGTAATAACTTAAAAAAAAGGCATTAAATATAAAATCAAAGTTGAATTACAAGTATACAAAATAAATTTCTAATTGGTTCCAAAAATTAATTTTGATGAGTAACCTAGACAAATTTCCACTATTTCATCACTTTTACTGCTTAAAAATTTATAAGACACAAAGAAAAAAGTAGCAAGATTCATAGCATAATTTTTTAATAACTTGATGTATTAATCTTTTTTTTCCAAAACATAGTACTGATTCAATATTTTAACAAAACCAATATAAAAATCAGTTTTAAAATATATTGAAGTATCATCCATTTTTTGAATGAAATGAAGAATTAAAAACAATTTAACAAAGCATTATTAATAACAATTTGAAAAGGATTATATTTGTAACACTTAAGAGATATTCCAAAAATAACAAAACATTATAAATAAGTTATTGAAAACAAGGAGTATTTATGTCACAATTTACAAAATCACAATTAAGTACACTATAGTACATCTCCCAATTCCTTCATAGTTATTTCGGTATTGGACTTTTTAACTGCTTTTTTGGAAAAAGTTCTAGCAGACCCTCGACCAAAACACACATTTGAAGGCACATATGGCTTACGTCTTGAACTTGTTGGTAAATTGGATTTCGTAAGACCTTCTTCTGAAACATCCATTGCTTCAAATTTTTCAGCTTTTTTCAGAGGGCGATATTTAAAGTTAGGAGGAAAATTGTGATCACTTATCACATGGGTATCTCGTTCCTCCAATGTATCATATGTGCATCTACAACCCTTAACGAAGCAATCAAATTTAGCAAGATTTTTGGCTCTTGCAGCTTGGTGATAGCTGTCGTGTTTCTCTTGGATGTGAGTATCAAGCATATTATAAGTGAGAAATATTCGCTTACATTCACTGCATACAAAACTGTGAACGCTTCTGAAATGTATTTCATAATCACGAATATTTGAGAAAGTAGCCCGACAGCCCATTTCACAACATGGAAATTCGGGTAAACTTTGGAATCGGTCTTCATCATCGAAATCCACAGCAAATTGGGGCACATCAATGTTACAAATTGCATTCCCTTTGCGAAAAAATTCACTATTCAAAGAATAAATTACTTTCTTTGGTTGAAAAGGGAGCTTGAATAGAGCCTCAAAATCCGAAACAGATGTGATCGTATTCATTTTCATACAAAAAAGAAGAAAAATACAGTATAAATATAATATTAAAAAATCATTATAATACCCACTCAAATAGCCAAATAGGGAAGTCGTTAAATAGAGAGAACTTTTTTACGTGAGTAAAGGGGAAGGAGGGAGGAGGATGACATGAGTAAAGGGGAAGGAGGGAGGGAGATGACATGAGTAAAGGGGAAGAAAAGAGGGGGATGACATTCTGCAGGGTTACAGAGCAAAGCAATTTTCTCGCCAATATCGGCGCTTGCTTTGAATACGATGCCAAACATTTCATTTTCTCCGTTGACGTAGACGTATTCGCACGGTGTAAGCTGGCTTCTTGTGGAAAGTATATTAGATAGATAAAAAACTATCTATAACCATCTTTTTCGAAATTGCAAGTTTAGATACATGCTACATATTTTTTTTAAATTATTGATTTGTTCGATATTTTTTAAATAAAAAGTTGAATTTTGTAATTGCATGGTAAGTAATACGATTACGAGCAGAAAGCGCTCACATTCTTGTTTATGACTGTTTTTTGAGAGAGAAGCTCCGGGTTTTTAACAAATTTTAATTTAAATAATACGATTGATTACTCATGACCTGCAATTCCAAAAGGTTATGAATAAGTATTTCAAATAAAACCAAGAAGTGATTTAGAGGCGATCTTTCAAAAATGTAATTACTGTAAGTCGAAAGGGTAAGTAATTTGATACAGAATAAAAAACGTTTATTTAAGGTGAATTACTTCCTTTGTTTAACATCTTACATGACATCTAGATGGCGCTGGCTATTGCGAAATTTTTGGCACAAATATTTTTCTAAAGATTCCCTAGATGGGCAATAAATTTATCTCTCCGGTACTCCTTTCAACAAAATTCTCCCCTCAGTGAAAGGAGACACTCCCTGACTGGGGGGGGGGGGGGCAAAATCGTAAAACTGGTAGAGAAGTTCTTTTTTCTTTTTCAAGGGGGAGGGGGTAAAACAGCAGTGAATCTTGTCCAAGGAAGAGTTCTTATTTCTGGACAAAGATCAGTGGTCAAACTTTTTCGGCTCATGTAAGATGTTTTCCGCAGTGTTGGATAAAACGACATGGAGACCCCCTAGGCAGTCCAGTTCTCGGGGCCCTGTAGCCTAATAATCTTATTACACAACATTTTAGCAATATATTTCATTGCACAAATAAAATAACAAATAATCAGCAAATTAAAAAAATATGTAACTAAACAATAATTATTTATTCGAATTTTTAATAAAAACTAATTCTTGCAGCAAAAAATAGCTAAATATTTGGGGTTTTCTTTTTTTATTTTTGGGACCCATAGGCAATTACCTACTCCACCTAATAAGTAATTCGGTACTGGTTTTCGGGGAATCCCATTCCACACTCTTAGAAGAATATATCTTAAAATAATATTTAAAGTATATAGATAAACATATTTTCTTGATGTTATAGGAAAAGACTTAAAAATTTTATTTCTTATTTAAAAAATTTATGATGTAATGTTAATGTTATTTATTCATTGATAATATTAATTTTTGATCCAAATGTCACCTGTGCGCGCATGCATTATATTTAGTATTCTCAATTTTTACATAAACTGTCGGCCTTTGGAAATAATGTGTAGTAGAGCATTTCATATTCCGTGTTTAATTCGTTTTTATATTTTGTTTTTGTAGCCACTCGCGTTGAGAAATATTTTTCACTTACTAAATACATTTTTGTGAATGGCATTAAAATGTTCACAGCTATGTTAGAAATTCTGCGCATTTTGCAAGAATTGGCAACCTAAAATTTTGGTGTTCTCGCTTAAATTTAAATTTTTGCATTGAATCTGTTGATATGTCGATAAATTGTTCCATCTTCTTCATTATAGGTGTTTTTTCTCCCCCACAAATGTAAAGGGTTTCAAAACATTATACTAACTAGTATAAAATTACTTTGTGGAACTCGGGATAGCAAACAATAGTATATTCACAATCTAATAGATAAAGAAAAAAGTTTTAAATTCATTTATTGTAATACAATAAAAGTTTAAAAAGTTTTTTACAACAAAGTTAAGTTATGCATAAATAAAAATTTTAATTTTAATGTATGAGATCATCTTTAGATAATTGTGGTTATACGAATTTCATGAGAACTTTAATCCGTTTTACATACACATTTATAGTTTTTCTTTCCATTTTTTTAAAATTTTTTTTATTGTCACTCATGGAATCCCAAGGTTCTCTGGAACACAGTTTGAAGATCAATGCTCTAGATAAATGATGTAGAGAACGAAACTGTTTAATTTTTTCTGAATAAATGATTTTCAAACGAAGAATAGGTGGATTTAAGGCAGTGAAAAATTTAATTTCACGTTTTTATCTGCTGTATTAAATGAATAAACAATATGATACAATTTTACTTTCATGTGATAGAAAAGGGGTTGGCAACCTATTTCACACGCGGCACAATTCTCAGTGGCACTCTGCACTACTCAACAAATGCGTCGGTTTTCAAGAGGATGGAAGTTGATAAATTTTTTATGGATCTTATTTGAAATAGATCTCCAAAATTATGAAGTGTCAAAAAAATCGGAAAGATAACTCCAAACATAAATTTACAGATATTTTGTAAATTATTGAACGTCATTTCTGCAGAGATTTAATTGTTTCAAAAGAGAAAATTGTATGCATTCTGCTCTCCGCTTTTGGTTCCATTTATCTAAGTAAAAACTCTTTCCTCATAAGAAAAATATTTCGAATCCACATAGAAAATCAACGAAGAAGTGTCTCAATTTTCTTCTTAGACAAATTCTTATCTATAAAATATAATTAAATGTTTTTCAAACAAAATACGCAAATAATAGCCTCATCACATTACTTTTTATTATAAATAGCAGTATCAATAATATCATGTGTATCTGAAAAATATTTAACAATATTTAAATAAAGTACAAACAAAAGAAAAATATTACAATTTTTTCCCCGGCGTTTCTCAGTACAAATTCTGAAATATATCAACGTTGATAAAGCGTATAATAATAGACATGATATATTTTATGTTGCGTATACGTATAGATTAAAATACACTTTTTAAATCACATACAGTTATTGATTTTAGTATACAATAACCTAAATTTAACATTTATACCGTTGGATAAACATACGATTATTTATTTTTTACCCATATTTGGCAACAAAATAATAGTATTGTTTTATGTAGTGGATGGCATTTGATGTTAATACAGTTTTTTCTAATATTTATTCATTAATTAGCAATTAATTAATTAAATTAATTACCGGTTTTCGACACCAACTTAGATTCGTCTCCATTATTGTAACAATGTAACTGCTAAAACAATGACAAAAGTTGGCGTCGAAAACCAGTTTTTCAGCCAAACCAGTCGAACCGGGTGTGCATTGTTACAAGAATTCAGACAAATCATGCTTTTTTTCAATTCCTACTATTAGTTCACTCTCTCCCTATACATATATCTATATATATCTTGTTAAAATTTTCAATCGTTAATAAAATACTTTCTATGCATTCATTCAAAGTAGAAATTGACTTAAATTTTTTTTTTTATATTACTTGTTTCCCTTGAAAATGAAATTAATCTAACAGGAAATTGCGCTCAAACTTATGGGACGAAAACCTGCAAAACCAATTACGATGTATAAATAAATGCATTGAGGCCTATTTGCAAAAACTCAGTGAAAGAGTTGAGAAACAAATATCTCACTGATCAAATAAATTTAAATCATATTATTTGATTCATTGCATTTTCATTATTATATTATCTATGTTTGTATACATATAAAAATAATGAAAACAATAACAATTCATTCTGTTTTAAATTCTTACTCCTATAAATGCTTGTAATGAATCCAAATCTATCATAGAGATATATATTTTATAAGTGGCCCGCGGAATTGTAATGTTTTTCTGAAGTGTCCCGCAAGGTCATTTGGGTTGGCACCCCTGTTCTACGCAAAACCCCATCAGAAGACTTTTCAAGTATCACCAAAAGCGGGTACCCCCTTTCCCCCTCACACTCTGCAGTTTCATCTGCTCTTTGCTGTTTTATTACAGAGCAATAAAAGTTTTTACCTCCCCCCCCCCCCTTTTTTTTTGTACCTTTCTCTTCTTTCCTAGGACTTCGCACCAATGTTTGTCGTGAACTAATGAAAACACCGTTTACATACTTAGAAAATTATTTTTTTAAAAGTTTATTCACTGGATTATCACTTTGTGGAATACTTTATTTTCTAATTTAAAAATAAACTAGACCGAATCAATATTTTAACTATAGTGCTAAAAAAATTTTATAAAAATTTTACTACTTAAAAATTTTATTACATATTTTACTAAAATGGATATATTCCGAATTAACTTTAATTCTGACTTTGATATGTGTAAAATGTATTGCGCAAAGAAACCGCAGCATCTATTATATTAAAAATTTAGTCAGACTTGACCAGGGAATTGAAAATGTTCAATGATAGAAAATACCAGTCAGTGTCGGTTTATCATTGGGCACTTGGGGCGGGCGCCCTGGGCCGGGAAGGGCCCGGATAGGCTGGACTTAAACAGGTTTTCTAATATAAATTTCGCTTCTCCAGAGTCAAGAGCACATGTGGATCTTCTGCTCCAGGTATCGAAATGAGCCTAAACAGGCACTGCAGACAGTAATATTGAATAGAAAAAAAGCAAATTTAAAGATACAGCGACTTTAAAATCGCGATATTGCCATATTTATTCGAATCTAAGACGCACCTTTTTATTCCGATGTTAATGCTACTAAAAATTGGTTGCAAGACGGAAAAGAATGAAGACGGAAAACATTCATCGGATAGAAAAATTGAACAAGATATTATCGAATAGAAAAGATATAGATTTCGTTCATTTTAAAAAGTTTTTAATACTGGTAAAATAAAATAATTGTTCATTCTTATTAATTCACCTTTTTTTTATTTCGTAAAATGAGTGAGTGAACATTAACGTCGCACTGAGGGCTTTTGACGACGGACTTCGTAATTTTGAACCATGGTCAAGTGACGAGGACAACACCTGAGCTAGTATCCCCTCTCCTAACTACCACATCACACCAACGGAGAGCATTTAAGCTTTCGACAGATTTACAAATAGAACAACAAACAGAGTACAAATAGAATTTTAATTTTAATGATGAAATGAGCTTTTGAAAAAAGAAACTTGTAGTTATACAAACTTCAATCCATTTTACATACACATTTATAATCTCCTTTCGATTGTTTATTGTGACGGGTAACCTTGAGAGCCCCAGGGTTCCGTGGAACACAGTTTGAAGGCCACTGCACTATATAAATGCTGAGGAGAACGAACAGGAGAAAAGGTAATATACAGTAGTGAAAATTAAGTTTATGTTTCAATTGTTGTATTAAAAAAAGACTAACAGTATGAAGCAATTTTTACTCTTAACGATAAATATAGTACCATAGAAAATTATATGGTTTATTTTCCAGAAAAGCTGGCATATAATTTACAAATAATTTTCATAATTTGCTATGATTCCATGTAAAAATAAATTTCATGAATTGGTGAGTATGGTGTCTTTTGGGGAGAATTTTGTTTTTATTCATTTATCCCCAACTCTCTCTCACCACACACACAAATAATAATTTCCTAACATGTTTCAAAATTTCCAATCTTATTAGTTTTGGAAGATGCATAACAATCATCAATCGAAAAAAGTATCAAAATAGTAAAAAACGTTGGTTTCTTTTTTCACTGATATACAAAAATTTCTTGTCGAATAATTCTTATAATTCCGATTCTACAAGTAGAAAGTAAACTTCTTAGATGTGCATTTTATCTGCTCCTTTTTCTAAAAAAATAATAAGTATGTGTGTGTGAAAGGACTATTGTTTTCAAATACAGAATCGAAATTTTATCTACGTTAAATAATGTTTGTTCTTACATGTTCTAATATATGCACTTATATATAATTTATAAAAAGCAATAATATTCTGTGTTAAAAAGAAGTAGTAATCCTAAAGGGAAGTTTATCAATTGTAATTAAATTATTATAATTCAATTATAATTCATAAGATTACGCTGGATTCCATTGGATTTGCATTTTCAGTATTGAGGTGGGGGGGGAGTGATTTCTCTCTTCTAAATAATAATTTCTTAATTTGTTTCAATTATTGTTAAAAATAACATCTACTGTCTCTTCATACCATTTCCTTCTTCGGT